>CCAG010019762.1:0-27933 GCA_001077435.1 Glossina morsitans morsitans | reverse complement strand
ATATATATATATATATATATATATATATATATATATATATATATATATGTATTTATATTTATGTGCATATATATATATTTATATTTATGTATATGTGTATATATATGTAGGTATGTATGTATGTAAGTACATGTATATATATGAATGCTGATACGCGTGGTATACATTCCTACATACGTACATATATGGCGTTGTTATCGTTGGTCATTGACTGGTGGTTATAGAGTTGTACGTGTGTGTATTGCATTAAAAGAAAGAAAAAAAAAAAAGACGAAGAGTCACAAAAAACTCCATTGAGCCTCTGGAAATTGTCATCACCGTCATCAACATGAACATCATCATTATCATCTTCTTTTCCATTGTGATGATAATCACTACTTTGAAAAGCAACAGCAGCATCCTCTATGCAATAGAAAACCAAATATTTCTTCGTTCTTAAAAAAAAGCTATACAAACGCGCATACACACATAGCTTTTAACAAGGCTATACCTGCCTAAGCCTCCTAAATAAGTAAAAAAACTGCCACATGGGTTAACTGAACAATTCGACAAACGTCAGCTTACTCAAAAATCATGGACACAAAAATCACACCAACAACAAAACCATAATTAATGGAAGTAATGATCTTACAAAATCGATCCCTTTCGTCGCAAGATACTCATATACATTGCTTGTCCTTCATTCAGACAATAACGGCGGAGTAATAATTTTCAAATTTCATTTATTCAGTAAGCAAAGCATGCCAAACTGACAAATTTTTATGCTTTCCTCTGAATAGTATTTATATACTTCTATATAAAGAAATAAAACAAAAAATCTTGCTAAGGAAATAATAATTTTTTATTCTTTACTTTGTGCTAAACTCTCTTGTCGTTTAGCGAAAAGTGACGGGCAAAAGGGTATGAATTCGGTAAAAAAAGGAAAGAAAAATTGTTTCACTCATCACCTATGTTTATTATTCAGTCAGCATTTTAAACAAGCACACGCACTCTTACATTTTTCTGGAGAAGGAGCTACGGGAGAGAGTAAAATCTTTTTTATCATTTTTTTTTTATTATTTAGTTTTCTTTAATCACTCAATGTAACTAATTGACAAAGATGTTAACTGAAAGCAAGTAAGCAAGTTGTACGCGCCTCGAAGCGCATCTTTGTTTGTTGTTGATCAAAAGTTTTTAAAATTTTCAATGCACAATACAAAAACAAAAATAAGATACCTAAGCTTTAGCGTAACTAGTTCAGTATGTATGTTACGTGAAGAAATTTTCGAAGCACTTTGAAAAATGAATTGCAATTGAAAACAAAAAACAAGAAGAAAAAAGAAGAAGCCTTCCTGCTCAACCGAGAGTAATAAAAAAGATGAAATTTCCTATTTTAAAGCGTATTTTGCATAGCCAATGCTTGAGTTAAGTTAAAGCGATCTTTTTTCAAACATACTAACACCGCTGTCACGAAGCACATACTAATTTTGCCGTTACGCTAGTTACGCTGAGCAATAAACGTTAGTAATTTTACAAAGTTTTGGTGAAAGTAAGATCTTTACTCCCTCATTAAAGTACATCGCTTTCACTTGGAATCTTCAAATCTACCCAATGAAAGTTTTTTGACTTAAATTTTAGAACATTATCAACTATACGTCATAAATTCTTGATACTAGCATCAATTAAAATTTTTCATTTCTTAAACTTTTTGCGATTTTTATGATTATGTGCAGAGGCGACGTCGTGCAAGCACATCGCAATTATTGGATTCAATTGAGAATTACTTAAGACGAGTTATAGATTTCTATCACAAACTTTTCAATAAATAGTATGTTATTAAAAAGTAATTGATTAACGGACGGATTGACAAGGCTAAATTGTTTCAAAATCTTAGTTTGCAAAATATTCCTTTAGATTATGTCTGAGGTTTTACAACTTAAATGATCAAACACGCTAATAATCTAGAAGTAGACACAAAAGCATGATATTCATATGCACGGCTTAGTTGAAGCACGTTGAAGATTGCGTCACTGCTTACTATGGAAATAGTGTTTTTCTTTCTTTCAATTCGTCGCTTTAAAACTAAGCCTAAGTGTCTACAAAGATATTTAGTTGTGATATACAATATTCTTCAGACTCTTTACTATTTCCATAAGTAGGATTTGCTTAAAACTTGAATTAATTAAGAAAAAGTTAAGTAATCAGAAAAGCGATTAAAATTAAAACAATATAAGTAAGTTTTTTTTGCAGCTCACCATTCCTTCCATTGATAGCTGGTTCTTGGTAGACCCGACTTTGATTCGGGTTTTGATTGGGGTCATAAATATTTATTCATTCATTCATTTCCTGTTCGTTTTTTCTCATCATCATCATAGCACAAAAAGATAACAAACTGAATATAATCTGGTGCTCAGATCAGAATCAACGGCATAAAGACTGTTTAACTCTCCCATGAAAACATAAATTTTGTTTATATTGCATTATTAAATATTAAAGGCGATTACTTTAACTATTTTGCATAAGCAGTCGTAAATATGTGTTTATATGCATATGTAAGTATGCTATTTTGATTGATTTAGCAGAATTTTTATTTAGCATACTTATCCAATTCAATGACAGTCAGACAAGGCTAAAGGAAATATTTCACACCTGTAGGTATTTATTTGTTATTTATGCTAAATTAAAAAAAAAAAAAAAATATATATATATATGTACGGTAATTATGCTGGTTGCATATTTACATATATATGTATATATACAGAGACGCGCATTATATTTGCAAATAATTGCAAGTGTATATAAAAATTTGGGGAAAAAGTATTGCGAGATATTTTTGTCTTTTATTACATTTTTCTTTTATGTAAAATTAATTTTACTTAAATACGTAATGGCCATTACTGTCTGTGAAATTTTGCCGCTTTTTGAATTGTCTCGTAATTGCATCGATGTAGAAGTCGGCGTTACGCCATTAGGCAATTTTGGCATAGTACGAAACAAATTGTATTCGGAAAGGGCATGGTTTCAGCTTTATGGAAGATGTTTGTGCATATGTGTGTGTGTGTGTTTTATGAATAAATTCTGGTTGGATTATTTTTAAATGGTTTGCTCTAATTTGACCAATTGCTGAAAGATTACTTTAGAATTGATCATACGACTAAGCACAAGAACAGCACAATGTACGATAGCCTTTTCAAACTCACCCTACGCGCACCGCAAAAGTTCTTTGGCCGTCAATTCTTGTTTTGAAGTTGTTCATTGTAGTTGAACTTTTTTGACCATGAAAAGTTAGATTGTCGATTTCATTGCCGTACGGTGAAGATTTTCTGATCGTCCATTGATTCATAAATTAAATTTGTAATCGATAATTCATAAGACATCCAAACACCGAGCTTCGTTCTGCATCCAATTTTACGCAAACGGTGCAAAAATATTTCGTGAACGATGTCTTTTTCGAGTTTCGAGTCGAAATTTCCATAATGGAAGCGAACAGATCATTAACATGCCGTTGCATTTAATAAAATATCTTGATCGTTAAAGTCATAAATATTCTTCTCGGGCCTGCGAGCAGCACTTTTGTCTTCTTCATAGAAAATTCTTTTCAGAAATATCATTCATTTTCTTATAAATATAGTAGATATAGCTACTGACACGATTGATGAAAGTCAAAACTACCTTTACAAAGCCAAACACTACTTAGTGACAAAAGCGTCTTGATATTTTTTTTTTTTATATACATACAAATACACATGTATTTATATAGCTAAACGTATAGTTTACGCTTACATAAGATGTACACGAGTGTTCATTTTAGAAAACGTATGGTAAGCAAAGGTGCAAAAAAGCTTCCATAAACTTTTTTAAATTGCTGTTAAATGTTGAAACAAACTATGAGTTTATTGCTTTAAAAAAGAAGAAGAATAAATTTTATAATTTATCTACAAAATAAGTAAATTTTTTCTGTGTGTTTTAATTTGCAATCTATCCGCAGTATAAAAAACAATTCTTATATACGAATCCATTCCATTAAGTAAAATAACTTACGGATCTGTAAATGATAAATGAAGAGAGAAATATATTGTGTGTAGAAATAAGTTTCGGGTTTTTTTTTCTTTTCGTAACTTTGAAGCTTTATTCAGAGAAATTGGTACAATGTATTTTGTTTAAAGTATTGTGTCGATCGGAAGCTAAGACTTTTTCCCATCTTTCAGAAAAGTCTCGTCATTTAAGGGTATTCCTAAAACGATCCATATTTGAGCATCTTCATGAGAATCGAAGTATCGTCCGAGCAAGTAAGTAACAATAGATAGTAATGGGTAATAAGTAATCTATTAAAGCCATTGTTGACCGGAAGAAATAATGCCTGCTGATAATAGCGGGGACGGTAAGTCATTCCACCTGACGTTGGAACTGCTACCATTTCCTGAGCGATTTTTGCTAAATGGAGCCGGATCCCTCATACTAAAAACACACGATATCATGACTTTTGCTGCATTAAGTTTGATATATATTTTTGAGCGGAATTGCATCAATTATTAGACGTGATATTCCTTATTCCAGTCAAATTGGAATATAGTACGCCCATCTGACGCACTCAAAGGGAACCGTCAAGGATTTGCAACTTTATCGTCGATATTGAAGCGCATCTACAGTTCAGCACCAGTAAGGATTTAGCCGCATTATCCTTTACATTAATCAAGAAAAGTAAAGTTTCCCCCAAATTTCATTTTCTATTCAAGTCTCCACAAAAGTGTGTAGTGTATGCTTTAGTGTAATCATTTATACAGTTGCGTATAACTTAAAGATACTACTTTCAAGTGAAGAGTTCACAGTTTTATTCTATATCCTAGAGTACAAATAGAACTTTTTCCAATATTTTTTTAAAATACCCTAAGTGCGAAATAAACACAACGATTTCACTTTCAACAAAATATTACTTGAGTGAGCAAAGTGCTCGATTGGAAATACTTAATATATTAGCTTTGCCTAGATTCTTTGAAAAGTTTCCAATTTCGATATAAACTCTGTCTGGCTGACATGTTTCGAAAAGCTGGGGAATACGCTTGGGCATGCTTTAATAGGAGTATACTCCGTATAATTGTATAATCTCATTATTACTGTATTGGTGTTGTATTGTCATGAGTTTTGTGAACGAAAGCCTTGTATCGACTAGATTTGAAACGGATACAGGCGTGGAAACAATATGCATTGCTTTCCATTCTTGTTCTTATTTGCTACGAAGCTGTAGAAAACTAAAATCTTTCACTAGACGGTAAAGAGTGCGTGTGGAAATGTTGTCAAATTGTTCACCTGTATTATTGCTTGCCATAATAAGGACGACAATTACTCCGTCATTTTAAGAAAGTAAATATCGATGCGATCGAGACTGAATTATATTTTAAATATTGAACAGAAAAACCTACATTTTTTATGGAAATCATTCTTTTATTTCGTTTAAAAGGCTGCACTAATTTACGAATCGATAAGCTTCTCCTAGGTAGAAAATGGACTCAGCGATTTTATGTATCAGGAAAGATTTGTTAACTTTCACTCCATTCCACCTTAAAGATGTTTATCACATGGTGTCCGTCCTTAGGTCATTTAAGAGAAATCTTTATTTTGTTTCGATAATTTTTTAACATCTTCCAATTTTTCCAACATTGGTCAAAGAAACTACGCAATTTTTTCTACGGTTATAATTATAGACGCAATCGTCTAAAAAAAATATTCAAATTTTTGTATTCGCGTATATTTATTTTTTTAAAATGAAGCTTCAGGTTTTAACCAGGATTGACTTGAAAATGACAGCAGCATACTTCTTGAATAAATATTGTAATGGGAGATAATCAGAAATACTGAAGTGACTCATGCCAAATAAGTGCCCTATGCCAAGGTGAATGGTCAAAGATCACGATTTGCATAATTGTATCGTAGGTAACTCCTCGCTGTGGCCTAGCGGTAACAATGATCGATCTATCCACTCACCGACTTCGATCAATATTTATCGGTACAAACTCAATATGCAAGAGGCTTTTACAGAAGCCTAAGTGAAAACCAAACATTCAAACAAACGGTTGTAGCGATTTCGCCTAATATTTGACTGTTCGATAAATCGGACACAACTTCAAAATAAAAATGACTAAAAAATTTGCGAGGCGAGCTATTGTAGAATGGTTCAAGAAACATTCATTATCGCTGATGCATATAAATTTGATTTGAAAATTTTATCTTAACAAGATTTATATATTTATATATATATAGATATATACATTAATATACATATATATGTATATATGTATATGTGCGTGTGTGTGTGTGTGTTAGAGAAAGAGAGAGAAAGAGAGAGAGAGAGAGAGAGGGAGATAATATATATTTATATATTGGACTTATATATATGGACACGTACACATATCATTACCATCACCATCGCTATCAGTTAAATGCAATAATTTATCAACCAGACAACAACAATAGAACAACCTGTTGTAAATATATAGCTAAGCACATATAAGTTAATATATGTTTGCCATTCTTAAAGATATGTATTTTGAAAGACACATTGATTCACATATACGCAAACACACACACACGCGCTTATAAAAATATATATACTTATCCATAAATACAAACATGTTCTTGTTTCATTTATTTTTCTTTTTTTTGTGCTTTGCTGTTGCGTTTTTTTTTTTTTTTGCCCATTTGAAGGTCATTCTTAATTTTCGCGCGCATTCTGTTGTTGTAGTTGCTGTTAATAGCGCTATTGTTGTTTCATTATTGTTGTAGTTGTTGTTGCCATTGATCGCGGTGGTGGTGTAGCTAAAGGTTTTGCTGCTCAACTATTAATTTACTACCCATTCATTCCTTCGTTTCTTTTTTTTTCTGTTTATGTGAACACATACTTATGTATATTATTAAAATAAGCAAAAAAAAAAGTCGTATCAAAGTTAAAGTAATTTTTAAGGCAAATGTGTGTATGTGTGTATATACCGGTGTGCAAAGGTAACATATAACAGCAATTTTTAATATTTAAATTGTTGTTATTGGTAATGTTGCTATTATTGTTGTCGTTATTGTTTTATATCACATTTGTTTAGATGATAGTTATATAAATGGCTTTTAGAAAAATATATTTCTTTTGGTTCCTATTGTTGTCATTTTTATATAAACTTTCAAAAAACCTATCAAGAAAACGTGTTGAAATCAAAACAAAACAAAACGCAGCACAACAAAAAAAAAAAGACGGAAAAAACTGACTCATGTCGTTAGTTCAGACTTGGTTTATTTTTATTTGTTTATGTATATATGCATATATATGCATATAAATGCTTATGTATATAATATATATACATACATACATACGTAGGTTGTCTATAAAATTTCTGATCTAAACATAAGGATGACAGCACTGATCCACGAATGTTGAGAAGTAAGTTTGCGATTGCGCTGGTATGTACCCATCAAAATTTCACGCATTTTTTTGGCGCGTAAATGTTGCTTAACAATTGTTTTGAGTGACTCGACGCAAATGTTTTTATAAAAATGGGGAAAAAGGGGAAAATGTAGAAAAATATTGTTTTTGCAAGGCAATGCGCCTACACAAGCAAAAGTCGGCTTATTTGGTGTGTGTACGGGGACCCGGTACCATTACTTAGATAGCTGAACTGAGACGTGGCCGTGGCCTCTTGGAGGACGATGGCAGTTCCGAACGACCAAAGCCTGAAACCATCGACCAAGTTCGCGAAACGCCGCTTGACGACCATCGAATGACGATTCGAGAGATTGCAGAGACTATTAATAAGTTCAAGCAATATGTTTGCCATAGGTGTGAGAAAACTGACAGACCGTTGGGCACTGTGTTTGCTCACAACAGGGCACATTGCTAAAATTGGACGGATATAAGCTCGTTTTGCTGTCGCGGCCGCCATATTCTCTAGAGCTGCCCTCAACGACTATTATCTGCTGACAGATATCAAAAGATTGCCTTATCGAAAAACATTTGGATCAGTTCAGGAAGTTATTGTGAAATCTGAAGCTCATTTTTAGGTAAATCGTTTTATAAACGCGGTAACAAAACGTCAGACAATCATTGGAGTGATTGTAGCATTCTTAAAGCGGGCTACGCTAATGAATAAAGTCGAAGGTTTCCAAAAAAATTATTTTAATACCCCCGCCAAAGTTAGAGTTATATTCGTAGTCTCAAAATATATGTATATATGTATGTATATTTGATTCATATAAAAATCTGAATCAATCCAAGCATATCCTTCTATCCATCTGGCGGTCTATGTAGTGTACATGGTAAACATTTTCCGGTTTGTAAAAATGCAGATATGAACTTTAAATTTAGGGAAAACTTGGGAAGCTCTTGCACGCAGTTTCGCGTTGAAAATAGGGGGATCGTTTCCACGACACGTCTGCAATACAATATAAAGTGGCAAATAACTGCTTTCTGCCGTTTTCGCTCACTACTCATGAACTATATATATACGAACATCTTAGAGTTGCCTTGCGGTGTGTGCAAGGCTTCCTCTATTGGCTCTGGCACTTGACTTGGTTGGCCATAAACTATTGGTCTTCAAACTTCTCTTCAAAGACCTCTGGCTTTCCTTCATGTTTATTGAAATGGACAAACTCCATAACAGATAGTTTGATGCTCTATTTAACGGCGTCACCTCTGATGAATTCCCAGTAACGTCAGATCAACGCAGACCCTTTCTGTTAACCCTATACACAAAAGACTTGTCTTCGGTGGCTAAATCCAGCCATATCTTAATGTACGCTGATGATCTCAAACCGTCACTGGAGAAACATAGATAATATTCTTTGTGTTTCTTTCTTAACTAATACTTAGTAAACGATGTTATCCGACATTACTTGGAGAGATAAATCTTAATGCCCCAGATCGTTTCTTAGCTAATGTAAATATAATTACGAACTTTTCAGTTCATTTAGTGTGCTTTGCAAAAATCTAAATATTTATATAATATAATCGCAATATCGGTTTCTTTAAATACTATTAAGTTAACTGTCCTTAATATGCGTGCTTTACCTATGTCGTATAGAAATTAGCTTCCAATTTTGATATCTTTGTATGATTCGAAAGTTGAACTGCATCTTTCTACTGTTATCAGTTGACAAGGGTTTGCGTGTTTGCAACGGCTTAGGGGTTCATTTCCAACGCGGGTTTCCAATGACTGCAAGTGTGCGTCTATGCTCGATGTGTACACGCCTTTTCTCCAGTTTATTTATATATGAATTTTCTTCTGTTTCCTTTTTTTATGTTTTCTTCTTTCTCTTTAAGAACTACTAAGCATAAGACTTGTTTTCTAAGAGTTTCAATTGGATTCGGCTGTTACTTAATTTTAGCTGACTTTCATCTATAAAAACAAGGCACACTTATCTATTATAATAGAGCATCCAAGCTTAGTTTTTTTTTTTTTTTTTTTTTTTTTAAGATAAACATGGCGAGTATAAAAGATTCGACTGCGGTTAGGAGTGATTTTCTTCTTTGTTTCTAGCTTAGGTCGGAAACTTTTCTTACAAGCCTCGTGTATCCATATATAAGAGCATATGTTTGTGGTTCACAGTTACAAGTACTTATTATTGAGAGAAGAGATAAAGTATTAGGCAACAAAAGAATAAAAACGCAAACACCTTTATCGAAACCTTCACTCAAGTCTAAGCCGAAGCCGAAGAAACATTTTACGGTAAACTTTCACTTCTGCTCGCCTTTGACATTTGAAGGTATATGGTTTTCGGAAACTTGCCGTTAATATAATATATAAAATAATCAATAAAATTATAGAAATAGTTTTATTGCTATTGTTGTTGTTTTAACGTAAATGTAAAAAGGCAGACGATTACGTTCTTATTTTTGTAAACCAGTTTTTGAAAGCATTTTGGTTATCTTTTACTGTTTCACTTTTGATAAATGTGCGCTTTTTGTTGTAATTTGAATTTATGGTTTAAAAATGTCAAGTACACAACGAACAATCAAAGGCTATCGCTCGGATTTGGTCGAATTGACATGATTTTGCTCACTTTTACATCAATACTCTTTTCCCAGATTGTTGGACAGAGGGAGAAACTGGACTTGGATTCTACAGTTTAGTCCTTTTTGGTTTTTTGTTTAACGTTTTCATCAGACAAACGGACACGTGGATTGATAACCAGACTTACGGGGTAAAGGCAATGCAACAGTGCCATTGTAAAGAAAAGAAATTCACTGATCACTTTTTTTGTGGCTGGAAGGAAGTGTAAAAGAAAAATATTATTCGACGAGATTACCATATTGGATGTGGGTAAAGTATTGAAAGGAAACATTATTTCTGAAAATTATTCAAAATTGGCAACACAGCCGCCTCTATTGCGAGTTACATTCAATTCAAGGGGTTGTATGCCACAACTTGTCGCTGGAGCAAGTTTAAATCTAAAAGCCAAAAAAAAAGAAGAAGAAAAAGACAATTAACTTGCACGCTTACAGCTAGTGAGACACATGTATTTGTTAGTTTTTGTGTGATCGACGAGTATTTATGAGGAAAAATTTGAGTGCTTGACCACCCTTTTCACTAGTACTAACTGTTTAGTGTTCAATTTTGCATGTTTCACTAGAGAGGATCATTCTAAAGATGTTCTATAAAATTCGAATGAAAAGAAACTACAATTGTTGGAGTTATGCTGCGTGCCGGTTTTAAAAATCGCTTTCAACGTTTTGACACGTTTTTTTTTTTTGTTTTTTACTCTTATTAGACCGCATTTTTTATTACGTTTTCCCATTAGTCTTCGATTCCGACACCATTAAAGTACCCTCTCATGTTTAAATATTTTTCCTCTCTTTCTCTTCTCTTGCTTTCGTCATCTTTTGTGCATCTTTCGAAGGCGAAATCGCAATTTTCTCAATATCCGTATTGTGCAACGATAAGGAGAACGACGGGAATGTGGATAATTCAATAGCTTAATTTATAATTAACACCAGAAATTGCGTCGCAAACTGTTAATGGCTTGTTATATTTGTTATTTTTTGCAACCCTGGAGTGATGTGCTAGCTTGATTTGGCGGTCGCGACGAATGAAGTTGGTGATGGATGAGTTTCGGTTTTTACAAGATGGCAGACGCTATTCGAACGAAAATGAGCTAATGTAACTAATGCGTTTGTGTGTCGTGGAGATTAAAAAAAAACAAATTACTTTTCATAGTATATTCGTTTATTGTGCATGCCCTATGAGAAAGTTCGTCTTAATGAATTTTAACTAGTTAAACAAACACACACATTATCATTATATTAAATTTTTGTACTACTCTCATGTATATTTTTATATTTCCAGTTCACTTTTATATCCTTGTATTATATGGATATGGCCGGACATTTTCTTATTATCTCATGTCATACAGTAAATATTTTTTTTTCTCTGTCTTCTCTGTCTTTAATAACAGAAAAGAATTGGAAATTTTCGCAATCCAGTGAACATGAAAGTACATATCAGTTTTTCTCTTTTTGAGGAGAGTGAAATGTAGGCACCAATCGGACCAATCTACTTCCAAACATAAGCATGGCCCGCAAGAGTTCGTAGGTAGAGCAGTGCGTAGAGTAGTCCAGGGCATGGTATCAGCCCGTACGGGTTTCTTTTGATAGAAGACCTAGGGAATTGTGTTTCTTAATTATTTCCTTTATAAAAGAAAGGTGACATTCAGATATTCAGACGAACGATCAATTTATTGACGATTTCATTTAATAATAATTTAAGCCAAGTTACAGTCTTGGCAGGAACTCTAGAAGCTTTCGAATGATTCTTAGCATCGTATCTAATGGAGCTGCATTAATATATTTTTGTTTGGAAAATTTCAAGGAAAAATTTGTTTTCCAAATAAACTAGAAGATCCAAAGCATCCAAATTAAAGGCCCTTCTGCTATTTATCGTTGCTTTAGCGGAAAGATAAGTAGACGATAGAATAGACTTAAGACGATAATAAGAAAGTCAACTGTATTTTTTAAATTTAGTATTTATAAAATGAATTAATTGTTTGCTGTTGCCTGCGGTAACTGAGCGCAAATAGAGGTATAACAAATTTGCAAAGACATTTAGCAAAACATATATTCTATCGACATTTGTCCTCAGGGCAGTGCTTCGATACACGAGGTGTATTCATTATGAGCGATATGCAATTACGCAAAAGATTTTACATTAATTGCGATCTGGACCTTTTCTATTGCATTTTCTTATGTGTATTTACATTTAATTCATATAAACTAATGTGTGAAGCCTTAAAGTGCAGTTTAATTGGAAATATATCGATGAAAATTCTTTATTTGTATTTAGAACCCTCTGAATTCGACTACTCACTACTCGCTCGTTCTACTATTGAATAGATGGATGGATAGATTGGTGTTTTTAGTTCAATTTGTTGACTTTCGCGATATCATCTCGTCATTTGTCGACGAGTGAATAAATGGGCAGACAATAAGTTGGTCGTTTTAAAAGGCGGACAAAATCGACTTTAAAACTTCTTGACTTTAAGATACTCTCACAATTAGATTAGATAGTCAATAATTATTATTAATTAGAGTCATTTCTGGAAAATTACAAATGAATGAATGAAATGTTGGGTGAATATTTGAAGTTCCATTCTTTTTCAACCAAAACTTTTTTTTTTTGATACGTAAGTGCACTTTACTCTACCTGTCGTCAGTAAAGCATAAAATAAGTCAGTTATTTATCAATTGAACAGAAGGATGGAAAGACAGACATTCAGACCTCTCTTCTATTCACAATTTCGGACTGACCTCTACTGCGTCTATGGTTATATTTACGGGTATTTAACAAAGTGTATGAAAAAGCTAACATGCTTCTTGGTGAAGGGTAAAAAAACTTATGCTTTAAGAGGCAAACCTAACAATAAAAAATGGAAAAGAAAAAAAAAATGATTCCTTTTACTTACTAAAAGCAAGAAAAAATCTATATATATATATATATAAAATATATATAAACACATAAACACAAATATTTATGTATATATTTAGGCTTTGATTTTGTGGTTGTTGGCACAGATAACTTCAGGCAAGTGTCTCACTTTTACCACAACACACATGCTAAGCATATATAAAAAGATCTTTGGGATATATGATCGTGTGTGTGCGCATATGTGTTTGTATAAAAAAGAGGCTACAAATTATTTGACAGCTTCAAGATTTATAGTGACTCTTCAACTATACGTATAAAAAGTCATAAAAAAAACACTTTGAACGAAACAAAATAATACCAAAAAATAAAAAAAATAAAAAAAAAAAAAATTGAAAAAAAAATAAAAAAACTATCTTTCAACAGTTTATTGAAAACAGTACCTGTGCCTTAGCTTTTGCTTTATATTTATAACTTCATACATACTTCGATATGGATTTGTATGTACATGTGTGCGTCCATGGCTATGAGCGTGCGTGTGTGTATGTATGCGTGTGGTATGATCAGATAATCTTAATAGTAATAATAATACTTTCTAACACATCATATATAATCTCAAGTATGTGTTGTCGATACAAAAAATATGATAAAATTCTGACCTCTTAAGAAATATTTTGCTTCCAGCCCCTTATTTTCAAACGTATCTGTTTGTTTCTTTACCACAGCTATAGACACAATAGAAATACAACATAAATTATAAACTATGATTGATATCTAAATGTTTTTTTTCTCTTCCTCCATTTTAACCGGCATTTAAATAACTTGAATATAATCGCGATACATCGGTTAATAAGTCCCGAAACCGAACTACAGTTATCGTTCTGAACACAAAAAAATCTATGGAAATTTTCTACTACTACTACGCTCCTGAATTAAATCGACAGTCTGCTAATGCAGACTGGCTCTGGTGGAAACCATGCAAAACGAATAAAAATGAAAACAATCGGTCGGTGAACAGCTTGCGATATACATATGGTAATCTTAGAAAGGTAGGAACGGTGCATTGCGACTATATATATATATGCATAGTTCGATTAAAGGCTGATCCAAACAGCAAAGCTACGAGGGATCTTTCACTAAGCCAATGTACACCATGGCACAAACCAATAGCTACCATAGGAAAAGTCCATCAATTCGTATTGGAATTGCTACCATTATCTGTTATGAAATCTCATTGCTCCAGGAGAAGTGATTTCAATCAAATGGTGAAGCCATAGTGGAAATTGAATCCTGGTTTAAAGATTTTGACAAGACATTCGGTAAAGAGACATTGAAACGTTACCGAAGCTTTTAATTGATTCTATTACTATTGAACGAGATTGTGTTGATATATAAGATCGAAAAAAGTGTCCTCGATGCCCCGGAACTTATTGATCGCTTTGTTCTAAGGTTAATAATTCCTGATAAAATCGTATAATTCTGGCTTGTAAAAAACGAAACATTCCATAATCTTTTCTTTACTTAACCGCGAAACATTTCCAAGGTTTTTCGTTATCGTTTAAAAAAATGACACTGAAGAATAATCTTCGGATTTTATATTATTTTAGATGAGAGGGAAAAAATTGCCCTTTTTTTTGGAAAAAGCGAAGGTGGTTTGCGAGATCTTCTTTTTATTGTGTTTACGATTCACAATCGATCAATTACTTGTCATTTCGCGCAAGTCAAAGCTTCAATCGGCAGCGGCCGACAGTTGATGACTATACGGAATGGGGCTACCATCAGTGTAAAGTACTCAAGTAATTCAAAATTCTTATGCAAACTTGGAGAAGCAAAATAGGGTCTGAGAAGCACTTGAAAAATTAAAGTCAAGATATGAATTTTAAGTGCACTTGGCTTTTTCGCAATTACGAAAAGACAGGAGTCCTTAACGTAAGCGAAAGTGCATAGTTTTAAGAATAATTACTACGAAATTCGCTCAAGTTCAGGTTGGGCGATCACTTCGGGTGCATTCGCAGGCATATGTAAGCGAAAAAATAAAATCAGATGTAACTTCAATTCTGATTAGTATATATATATATATATATACTTTTTTTTTTAATATGATAAATCGTATTTCAGCTTGTGATTTGCAGATTTATCCGTTTGTTTTTCCGCGTTAGACAACGAATAGTTTACAACAGCGTAAATTGGAAAAAAAAAACTTGGCATTCAATAGTGTGGAATTAGCGAAATACTTGCTCTCTACCGAAAGCAAGCGAATTAGAAGATAAAAAACGCACTACAGTTGTTTTAAAAAATTTTTATTTTAAATAGAAAAGTGTCGTAGAAGAACCGGTTTGACGGCGCATTACACGCGATTGAGCTCCGCTTTACACTAAATAAGTTATCAGCCACCGTCACTCAACGAAACAATTGATGCGATCTAGTTGATGCTTAAAATCGATTAGAAGACATCTGATTTGGCAAAAATTGAAATATTTTCATGTTCCATTAGGAAAATATGAGACAATACGTTTTCCTAATGGCCGGGCAAAATTACGGTGATTTAGATAAATTTCGAATTGAAATGAGTAGTGTTTTCGTACACACGTTGCATAGTCAAGGCTTAACTTCGTCACACATTTAGTTGTGTCAAATGCAAGAAATTAACTCATTCGGGAAGACTTGTTGTTGTTTCGAAGCAATCAGCTTTAATAGAACTTTAAGGTTTTCGATTAAAATGAAATGAATGATTGATTGACTGAATGCGTTTTTCTTTTCCATATATTATGCAGTTAAAAATTTATCGATTTTTTTATATGAGCCATTGATTCGACTTTACATCATATCGTCATACTTTCCATTTTAACACCATTATCTAAGTGAAATTGTTACGTCACCTGTTAAATAAATCCCGTTCACCATGATAAAGATCAGGACAAGTTTTGAATCATTTCGTAGAGTTAGCTTTATTTGCTTTCATTGCGCCAGACATATGTTGGTGGTAATCTTATCATGGTGATGGTGATGTTAATTGCTAGGAGAAGGCGTTATCTAGGATAGACGAGACGAGAGTACTCTTAACCTACCAACTATAATGGCAACATTATTAATTAAATGCGTTAAACATATGAAAGGATTTGATAGATAACGAAAACTTTTTCTTACTCCCTAGCATTTATTGTGTCCTTTCATGTCCCTTGATATCAGCCATAATTTAAATCTAACATTTACCAATAAAGCCTTTGTTTGATGCGCTGCAGGCGGGAATTTTTTGTCAAGAAAACGTTATGTTATTGCAATTGACTTTTCTAGTGCCTTGGCGTTATGTATCCTAAGCGTGCTGTACTTATGGAGCGGCCGCTATGTGTATTTATTTGACATGTTCTTGTTTTGCCCGCGCTGTTAACTTGAATATATATATATTCATATATATTTCTCTCCTTTAATTCAGACAATTAGGTTTAATTACGTATGACGATATTTTTATATTGGTCTTTACTTCTTCTTCTTCTTCTTCTTCTTCTATGTACTATGAAAGAATTAATTATATCACTTTTATTATTAATAATGACTTCAATTATGGTTTTTTTTTTTTTTTATAAGTGAGGATGAATAAATTGAATAAATTAAATTAAGTTAAACCATGAAAGCACTTAGTTGCCTTTTTTTCTATTATATTTCCAGCATTTCTATATAAATGAATATATGTATGTAATATTTAATCAATAGTTTTCATCTACATTTAGCAGGTATACGTGTACTTCTCAAAATGTACAAACAAACATATGTAGGAACATGTGTACAAACAAATTATTGATAACATTTATTAAAAATTGATAAATCTATAAATTAATGCCTTTTATTTATTTATATATTTATTTAGTTTTTTTTTTTTTTTTTTTTTTGTTTCTTTTTCGTATTCATAATAAACTTTTAACATGTGGTTACACTTGTGAAGATAACGCTTTTTTTCTACACATTCATGTATACAAACATTTACGAGTAAAATATGATGTCAGCAGCCACATATATATACATATCTGTGCATGTATGTACATGTACGTAAGCGCAAAAAAAAAAATAAATAAATAAATAAAAATAAACAGAAAAAAATAATTAACAAGACAGAAACAAGTGAAGTCTTAGTAGATTTCATTAGGCACGTACAGCAACAGAAAGAAAAAAATTAATTAATAAATCTAAGCGTTTCTACAAAAAGAACGCTTTAAGAAAAGTCTTCAAAACCGAGGATGTGTGGGTAAAAAATTAAAACTTGAAAAAAATAAAAACCACAACTAAAGAAATTGTATTCATATCAGGGCGAATTTGCGTCACCCATCAATTACTGTAAGAAAAAAGAGATAAAGACTCGTTAGTCTTTAGTTTGCTTAAGCAATTGTTGGCATGTCGGTTGATCGATCGGAATTTTTTTAAAATGGGCGTTTCAGATGGCTGAACTGAGAGACCCTGGCAAATTATTTACACCCGATATTTAATCGTAATAGCAGCTATATGATATTACTAGGTGTACTAGTTTTTTGAATATTAAGGGCGTGGCTCGAGACTGATTACACCAATCTTGAAAGTTCAGTTTAGTTCAGTGTTCAATATCAATTTTTATCATATTCAAACTTTTAATAATACATTAAAGAATACAAAGCTAATCGTTCCAGAATCTCACAATAATTCTGTACGTTCTGTTCTTTATAAATTAAATATATTTTAAAAAAGCCCCTCCAGCATCATCGTGGGCGTTACAAATGCAGGAATAAATTTAATATGACCTCATCCTTTGTTTTTGCAGGCAAAAAAAGAAAAAGGGTTCAAAAAACTTTCGAGTATTGAGACTTAAGAAACGCATAACAACACTGAGCGGATAGACAGGCTGACAGATAAAAGACAATAAAGTAAACATATTATGATATACGTGCACATTTATAAGGACATATGTGTATGTGTGGATATATGTGTTTGTCCTTCTCTCTCTCTCTCTATATATATATATATATGTACATATATATATATATATATATATGTATATATATATATATATATGTGTGTGTGAGCGTGTGTGTGTCGTCTATTTGTGTGTATGTGCATTCTGTAAGCTGTGTGTAAGGAACGTCTCGTTTTAGGATGGTATCCCACATAAAACGGCAGAGCGTTTTAAAGGAAACGCCTACATCTCACACAACTTAAATATCTAATAACTACCCTCACTCATGCTTATATATTCATACGTACAAGCACCCTCCTCATCCTTATAATTTTGTGCATACATTTTATATCTATCCTTTAATAGCATGTGTGTGTTTTATCCTTTTTTACTCACACACTCTTTTAGATGGAAAAAGACACAAAGCAAAAATAAAAATAAAAACAAAAACAAAATCTAACCATAGGGAAAAAATCCATATACGTTGTTTTTCATATTTTTTTTTTTCTTGTTTTTGTTCTGAAGCAGGATAATGGAAAAAAATTGTGCTGACGTCTACAAAAACCTTCACTTTTATAATACGGTATGGTATATGGGGTGGATTTTTTTTTTTTTTTTTTTACTTTCAGCCGTACATTGTCTGCCGTGGCATTGTCATGTGTAATCGAGAGCCTATATATATGTATACATATATATATGTAACATATATATATGTATATATGGAACCATTTTTTTTTTTCATTTCTGTTTTCAAATATTGTGATATTCTCTTGTTTTTTTTCAACGATTTTTCTTTTCGTTCTACTCTCTGCAACTTGCTTCTACATGACTAAATCGTTAACAATGTAAAGCCGCTCACTCCTTGCCAGCACTTATGGTTATGGTTATCCGTGTGCATAGCTAACTGTATGCGTTTATGCATATCCTTTCGTTACATTTATAGGAATTTTTCCACATGGCAACAATTCCTATTTGTACTTGTTTTTTAGAATTTTTTCCTTTAGTAGTATTGTTTTTTGTTGTTGGTTTGCTTATGCGTACTTTGTATTGATTCCTACTCCTTCATAACCATATAGTTGACTAACTGAATGACTAGTTAACTAACTGACTGACTGACTGACTAACTGAATGTGCGATGGATTGATTGGGAGAGTAACTTAAGTTACACAGTCGTGAGTTTAAAAATTGCGTAAGCCTTTGGATAAAGGGAGAAGTATATTCACCTTTGAACGTATTTATTTATTTAAAAGTCTAACTGCAGTTGTTTGTTTCTTTAATCATTCTACACGGGTTTTCCAGCTTAAGTGGCATTGGGTTAACGTTCCTCTTTTAGCTTTTCGATTCTCTCTCTTTCTTCTTTTTGAGGATCTCCGCTTACTTCGTGGATGATTTTTTTTCTTTATGTTCTTTTAGCTAGTGGCCAGCATTCCGTATTCGTTGTTAACCTAATCTGTGGAAAAGACTTTATTTCCTCCTTTTTCTTTTTTCACTGTTAGTAACTATTTTCCGTCTTGCTGTGGTTTGTTTTTCTAACCAGGCATTTCAAGTTGTGCGTGTTGCGTGCGTACTTAACATTAACTTTATAATTTTATTATTAATGTATATATACGAGTGTTTTTATTTTATTTTATTTTATTTTATTTTATTTTTTTTCGCAAGGGAAGCGTCTTAAAAATATGATTTATGCCCTCAAATGCGTAGCCTACTACACATTCATATTATGATTTAAAAAGAAAAGATTGATTCCTTTGTATATCACTTTAATGTACATATATAGCAACGAAGTTTATTAAAAAATATATATATATATATATATATATATATATGTAGAGAAACTTTCAAAACTTGGTTTCATTTTACTCTGAAGTGTGACGAAGTGTACAAACAAATTTCACTTGAATTATAATGCTTTGCTTCGACGAACGCCTGCAAATTTGATTCAGGGCGCGATGTATTTCACATAAAAATTGAATGATAAGTGTGGGTGTGCAACAGCACAAGCGGAATAAATTTAAGCTAAGAGACGGTTTTCCCAAACAACTTGCTCTGTCTTACTTCCGCTTGGGTTCAGGAATTGGTAAGTGAGAGCCTTTATCAGACCGAAATATTTATTCGCAAAATGGACTGTTCTGAATACATTCTTGCTAATATTTATTCCTGCGCTAAAATAGACACTGATCGCATGGACAGCGTGATAAGAGAAATAAATGCTTCATATGAGCACGGTTATTCCATAAAGAAAACACTGTACGATGAACGATCTGAGATTATCGAAAATTGTCATGGACTTCAAGGAGGGAAATCTCAAAATATTACTGAGCTCAACGAGCGAAAAGATCGTCAGAGCGAAAAGGCGTCATAAATACTCGTTTTGAGTTCAGAAAGTTTTTGTCCGAAAAGCGAAAGAACAAAAAAGTTGATGGTGCTCACTCACGCAGAATGGGATGATTCATGGAACGATTGGCGAGAGCGACTGGCCTTTTCCATTTTATTAACAGGCACCATGCGATCACTCATAGACTATATATGGAAATTTATATCGTTCTATCTGTTGCAGCTCATAAGTATGAGTAAACAGAAAAGCAAGGGCGTTCTCACTTTATATTGCACTATAGGTGATTCCTTTCAGGGATTTGGCCTGATTGGAGTGCCAACAGGATGTCTTCACTCACTTTTTTCTCGGTTCAATCATTCGCATAATTGGATATATATATATATATATATATATATATATATATATATATATATATATATATATATATATATATATATATATATATATATATATATATGGATATGTATAAACATATGTGATGGGAATATGTATGTACGTACATACACGTGCATACGTGTAGTGGGAAAAAATACCTTTCAAACTCAGAATTGGTTTGAAAACTTTCTCCTGTTCCAGCAAAAACAACATTTTTATAGGTGGGTTGCTATTTTTAAGCGTGATCGTAGAGACACCGATCATTCTGAGGTCAATGGACACCCAAAAGATGTGATTGCATCAAAAAATGTTATAGTATCCTGAAAGTAATTGTTAACAATTGAAAGGTGATTTTGGAAAGGAAAGCCATTTTTTTAGTGCGTACCGCGTTTACTCAGTGTAGCACAAAAACATTAATTCTTACTGATGACAAAATAGCATAAATTCGTTCGAATTGCTGTCACACTCACCATATTCTTCGGATCAAAAGCAGAGAGACTATTATCTATGGAAAATTCTGAAAATTATGCTCCAGGGAAAAACATTAGGATCGAATGATGATGTCCTTACGGAAACTGAAGAGTATTTTTAGGTTCTTCACAAATTTTTCCATAAAGAGTGCATCGAAATGCTAGAGAAGAGTTGGACTGAATATCGTTAGTCCCGCGAATTATAGCTCCAAGTGTATTGTCAATAACACCGACACTGTCACCCGTAAAAGCTTAAAAAGCTCTGCTGTTTTCGTCACAGGTTTCGAAGTCCGAGGGAAAAATAAATATGATATACAAGAGTTGCTACCTAAACTAAGCTATGCGATACATTCACGTTGCAGTATTTACACGTAAGCAGTGTTGCTAACATGCAACAAAGCCATGCTATATTGAAAAGTGTTCATATTGTTTTTTGCGCATTCCCTGTCTATAGTCAATACATTTATTCCGTTCGGTGCTTAGGCTAAAGCGTGTTCGCATTAAGCTCATAAGTATCTATGAATAAAGAGTAAAAAACCGACGATTTATATATATATAATGCGAGGTATGACATTAGGGTTTTCATCAGCACACACAACTTGGTATATTACTCAAGTTTGTTTCGGTCCTGGAAGCCGCTCTTATCAAATTGCGTTCCCTTCGAAGGAAGAAATATTTAAGAAAAGAAATTCGCAAAAAGTATTGTCTGATCGATTTTTACTGTTGTTCTTTTAGTTTAATACGCGTATAACGAATATGACATATATCCATCTGCTATGATCGTAATAAATGCAGTGAATCGTGTAAGTAGGTATAAAGTCACATAAATAAATCTCGATATATAATAACATTTGTTTAGTTATGCATATTATGTAACTTGGAGTAGCGGTGTAGTTGTCTTTTGTATAGAAAATATAAATTGTACAATTTGTAGTCTAACCGTCTTAACGTTTAACGTCTTAACCGAGATTATGACTAATACAAGTTTATATGGACGTACGTGCATATGATGTATACATATATGCGATATCTTTTTCCTCTGTAATGCACAAGGGGAAACACTTACGATGATTGATTTTTTTTTTTTTTTTTTTATACACATACTTAGCGAAAAAGCCGACAAAAGTTATAGAAATTAAAAAAACAAAAAAAAAAAAAACACTAAAAAGGAATAAGCAATTTCTTATGTACATATTGTTATATATATTAGTCAAGCCCACGCACACATAGGCAAACGTATAAGTGAAAAAAAAATAAATAAATGAAAAATTTGTATATATGATTTATATGGGGACGGAGGTGGCTCACGTTTAGAAAATATTGCATTTTTTTACGAAATAATTTGTTACATATAAAGAAAGAGCAAGAAGCAGGGGCAGAAACAAGAAATTATATTCTTGGGCTTGGGCAAAAGATAATTCTTTTTACACCTACTACTTACTATCAAAGCAAGTTAAGCTCCTTAATCGTTTTGCGCCAAAAAAAGCTTAGCGCCGTAAACGCTTAGTGCACGATCACTTGAAAGTTGTATCCTTTTTTAATACAGAAAAGACAATAAAGTTTGAGGTTACCTTCTTTGCCCCATCTCTCAGAGCAATTATAATTATTATATTATGGTAGGTACTTTAGAAGCCATCATGGATCTAATTGTTTTATAACCACACACTATTTTCAGTTTTTCTGGAGGGAATTACTTTTTAAAGACTACGAGAATTTCTTGTCCACTTATATAAAAGATGCCAATTAATCGGATATCTTTCAAAACTTCCGCTGGAGGTTTGCTTTTCTTATCTAATGCAAAATATATCAATAGCTTGTCCACTTCTCCGCTTCACTCTCGAAAATCGGCTCGGACCTTTCTTTTTAGTGCTAAAAGCACTAACAGCCGGATGGCGTTTGCACACTTAACCGTTTGATCCGTGTTTGCTTGGTGTGGAAAAACCTTTCCCAGCTAATGGACCAAATCAAATTCCTTCTATAGGAATTCATTGCTGCACCTAAAGAAAAAAGTGGTTATGTCGAGAAAATGATAAGAAAAATATTTTAATCAAAGCATTTTCCATTTCTAACTGCACGTTTTTCGTAGTAGAATATGCATTTAATGCTGAAAAAGCATTTCATCTTTCGAGGTTATCCATAAAATAGAGCATTTTTAGGCCGTAAGAATGAAGACGCTGCTCAAGCAGAGCAGCAATTCGACGATTAAAACAAATTTGAATTAAAAGGAAATATAGTAAGATTAGGTCTAGTTTCGTGCTGCTAACACTTCAGAGAGCAGTGTTCGTTGTTGGTCTCGCTGGGTTCACATAACTTATAATAGCAACGGAGTACGAAGAATTTTCCTTATTACCGTTGACGTTAGCTGTGTCCTGACATGCACCATGATCTCTTACGTCTTCGACATTGCATCGTGTCGATTTTCCATCACCCGATAAAATTGAACGGTGTCTTGCTTCGTGTTCAGCAAGAAAAACTCACAACTTAGCTTTTTTTGGTTTCTTCCCACTAAGCTCCACTTACTCAACCTGTACTTACTTACTTAGACCTGTATACAAATACTTCACTCCAGATGGCACAATGGCGCAGAAAGCGATGCAATTGACCTCGAAGGAGGTGGCACATTCTCCATCACATAGAACGTTCGTACTTTAACATATTATGCTATTGCGTAAAGTCCACGCCATGAATGAGTTACGATTTGAACAAACGCTGATATGAAAAACCGTAGGTATGCACTTATGTGTATACTTTGGGATTAAAAAGTTGATGAAATTGTCGACTCCGGCATAGAATCCATATCTGCGCCATATTTTACTGGTCTCGCAAACCTTGTTATCAGCACCTGAATTAAACCATGTCCGCCAACCATCCGCTCTGCTATTGTCTTCAGAATGTACTTGGAAAATCAGGAAAGTTCCCTTTTGAATAAAAATGTGAGTTTTTTATGTATCGGAACTGCTGTACACCGTAGACCACTTAATTGCTTTCCTCAGTCTTGGCCCAGGGATTATAGCGATCTCACAGTCTAGTAAATGAATTGTTCCGGAATGGAAGAAAGATTTGGTCATTCTATTATAACGAAATTAAAGTTACGTGTCTCGCTCACTATAATCGAGTTCGCGGAACGAATCTGATCATATTAGATGGTAAAACTTTCAGAGACAATTTGAATAATCTGACGTTAATTGAAGTCATGTGCTGAATGTGGTGGATGAGGCGCCATTATGATTGCAAAAAAGAAAGCGATAGACCTACGATGCACGAATATTTGATCTGTAACCGATAAAAAACAGTTACATTTTCTAAAGATTCTAAAGCATATCTTAAGGTGTTACGCAATAATTTATAAACTTAATATATTTTAAGGCAGAGATAAATAAAAAGATTGAATAAAAATCGTTTAGTTCCGTAGAATACGTTTTTTTTATTTTTTTATTGCAAGTTAAACGGTTTAAATTGATTTCAATTTATCAATATTTTACAATTTTTTTTTTATATTTTTAGTGTGTTGTGATATTGTGGCGTTGATTAATTAAATGGTTTGGACTAAAGATCGTTGTGTTTTAATAAAGTTCACTGCAAAATCTTGCTGAAGTATTAAATCATCGAATTTATAAAAAGCAGGTGATGAAAACAATTTAATCGTTACATGATATCATTAACATTATAAATGTGTTTGTTTGTATTTATGTATGTATGCATCGATGTTTGTATGTAGGCGTATTCGTATGCAACTAATATGTAATCACATGTCATTTACATTGCTGCACTAAAGATTGTGTGGGAGCTTCTGCCTAATGGTGGTCGTTCAAATGGTTGCGTAAAGATTCTCGTCTATTATTTTCGATTAACTTAAAAATGATATAAAATAATAATTTTCATAAATAAATGTAAAAATTACCCGTTTGTAATATAATTATTTGATTAATAACGCTGACGCCTACATCAAGAACAGACAAAGTGCATATAAGCATATACCGTATACCGAATCCATTCCATTTTAAGTACTGAACTTTTTATACTTGTATTGTACTTCTCTTAGCCATGAAACTCATCATTGTCGGCAAACTATTGTATATGCACATATACTGTGATCATTTTTTTTTTTTCTTTTTATATTTCTTCATTAGTTTAGTATTAAAACGCAAAGCCGTAATCGTGTTAGAACAACGTTCGGATACTCGTCATATTTTTGATTTTAACCTTTTGACTGAAATTTTCTTCTTTCATGAGAAATGTTATCAAGTCGAAATCTTTTGTAACAGTTCGTAGATTATTAGTTAGAATATAATACATCTAAAATTCTCGGATTAGTTTTTTTTTTCGCTGTTTATATCAGTTGCTTGGTCCTTAACTTACAGGTAGCCGGACGCAAATCCAATTTGTAGAATTGAGTGAAGAATGTATGGACCAAGTTTTAATTTCTTTATGTAATTGTTCAAGACTTCAAGAGTGTTTACAATAAACAGAAGGACGGACGGATATATATAGAAATTTATAGTGAAGAATTAGAGTAAAATCTTGAACATTTCTACGATATACAAATTATGTACAGCTAAACGTAATCTGTACACAGCACTTGGGCACAAGGTCTCATCTTTTGCTGGTTAGAACGAAGAAGTTGGTTCGGCTTAGACATGACACAATACAATTTTATATCAAGCACCTAAAGTTTGCTCACGATTTGAATGCCACGAAATTTCCTGAAAGTTGCTTCCACTGTTAAGCTCCGCGGACGTATCAAACTACATATTTAATCGGTTTGTATATCTATATATAGTTTGTAAACGTTAGGAATACATTTCTGGGCGTCAAAGCTTTTTGAAGAAATTTTATTATATATTGTGTCTGGCGTTTCATTTTTTCACCTACTGCTGATGCTAATACCTTAACATAGGTTATAATTGCCCATACGGCTTTGTAGAATATCTCGTAGGCATTAAAAGACTTAGAGTGTTATTTCTTTTCTATGGTCTTCGAATATATGTATATATATGTAAAATATGTTATTTTAATAAAATTTTTACATGAAATGAAAATTATTTCCCTTATTATTGTGTGCGTACTTGTGTGCGTACTTTGTTTTTGTTGTTATTATACCCTGTATGTTCTTATATCTATTTTTAAAACACGTTCACTCGGGCATGTATTGAATAAAATGTCAAGCGGCAGCCTGTCATTCATAAAAAAAAAATCGTCAAACTAATGAAACTGTTTATATGCAATACACACACATATACCCTAGTGCTCTTCGTTTACATTTACGAGTAAATAATATCCAGAGATATTTTGTATTTAAGTTAAATATTGAATCATTCACTTATCGTATCCCACAACGGATTTATGATATGTTTTGAATCCATACAATCGAAAACTCCGCAAAGAATATACGCTTTCGATCAGCATCAACATTATACTATCGAATTATAGTAATTTGAACATGAGCGTTCCTTTTTGTCTTTTGTTGAAATCACCAGTACGGCCGCAAAGCAAGTACCTAGCTAGACAGCAAACAACTTGCTACGTGCTTTCTTGATTTCTAACATCAATTTAATCAGCAAAATCAATCTACCCGCCCGCCTACAAAAAAACGAAAAATTTTCCCCTCTTTGTTTACAATATAAGCTTAACATGTAAGACTTTTAAGATCTAAAGAACTTATGGGGTATGTCGAAGTATGTATCATGCACGTAGGTTATATCCAGTGAATGAGTCTTTGCTCGGAATTT
Source organism: Glossina morsitans morsitans (assembly GCA_001077435.1). Taxonomy (NCBI): domain Eukaryota; kingdom Metazoa; phylum Arthropoda; class Insecta; order Diptera; family Glossinidae; genus Glossina; species Glossina morsitans. The sequence goes on along the minus strand of CCAG010019762.1, from coordinate 1,234 downwards.
CTTTTCTTTTCTTTTCTTTTTCTTGCTCATATTGGAAGACCGCATGAATCCGTGGCTAGGACAGAAGAAGTAAGCTTAGAACACAAGTTATAGTTAATGGTGGTCTTGATTCTGCTCTCCTGTAAATGCTAATCCGCATCGAATAAAAGTGTTGATATCACACGTAAGGACAACAATGCTCTTGAACCTATCTGGACGATCGACTTCCACATACAATTTCAGATAAGTAAATGAAGGAAACGATTGGTTTTCTTTAATAAATGACTGCTGCATTAATATAGGCTCAGGTATTTCCGTTTCGTCAGAAAAGTCTGAATTTATCAGTTGTGGCGGGAAGGGCAAAGACATAGAAGAAATCAGTCTTCTTTAAAATCAACTGTAATATCCATCGATATGTATAAAATTCAAGTTTATGTATGTAGGCTTGTATCTTACGGCTAAGCATTGGTTGCATATTAAATTAAAATGAATGATCTTACGAATGTTGGCACTCGTGTCTTAGAATGCGAGCGCTTATGTTTTCTGTTACGCTCGTTAAGTTATTACATGATTAACCAAATGACAGGACTGTCTTACATATCCGCTGACTTTTACCAGCTGGTACAACTGGGATATTATTGTATGCTCGTTCCCACAGGTAAGCACTACTGTGGCAATGCAAAATCTGCTATAACGTATAATAACCAGCACAAGTGCATGTTACCGAATTTGATTTTTCAAATGACATTTCATTCAAATAACGATTACTTGAGTAAATTTAAATTTACGCGATATTTTAATTACAATGTTTTGCTTTCTGCTTTTTGCTTTTTGCTTTTTGCTTTTTTTCTTCAAATGATATATTTGCCGCATTTTTTTCAAGATAAAATTTTAATAATTTTAATGATTGCATTTGACTTAAGGGTTTAGTTATATATATATATGCATATATATATATATACATATATGTATATATATTTATGTAAACTCCTACATTTCTCATACAGAAACCGATTTCTGTTCATATCTTTGCTTGACAGCTGACAGCTGTCATAAATGGAATGTTTTTTCCATAGATACATTCCTTCGTATATATATAGAATATGTATAAAGGGTATGTATAAATGTTGATTATGTGATAATAAGAAAAAAAAATTGTTGTCCTCTCTTTTTTCTTAACTCTCAAAGCTAAAGCCCGTAATGAAAAGAAAAAAATAATATTAAAAAGCTTTTTTTTCTTCTTTTTTTTTTTTTT
>CCAG010019761.1:0-18524 GCA_001077435.1 Glossina morsitans morsitans | reverse complement strand
TTTTTTTTTTTTTTGTAAAGTATATTCACATATACATACAAACATACATATATATTTGTAATAATAATAAAAGTAAATTAAGACACCAGTCAAGTTGATTAAAATTTTATTATTATTATTATTATTATTATTTTTGTACATATTTTTTCAACTTACTTAACAACCGCAGCATCTCAGCGCTGCAAAGACATATTGTACGAAATATCAGACAGAACGAGAAAAGCTCTTCAAGGGAGTGCAGCAAAATAAATCTGTAATAGTTAAGGAAGAAAAAATGATTTAAATTATTTTTATTTTTTATTCTCTCTTAATCAGCTATATTTTATAAAATATTTCTAATTCTTTTAATAGTTAATCTTTGGGGAACTATTTGCCCTATTCTTACATTAACATAGGCATTCACTTTCTCTTGGCAAGTAGTAAAAGGAACAAAAGAATTTTTGTTTTGAAGAAACATTAATCATTACAATTATCTTAATAAATATGTAAAAATATTGAAAGTACTCTAACGTTCGGCGCGGAGGAATGAATGTTGTAATCACGCGTTTTAACGAACCGCGGATACCCATCGCCTAAGACAAATGCATTAACAACGCATACTCTTTCTCATATGTCAGCGATTGCCGTGTATAAGCGAACTTCTTGATCATGTTGGCCACTTTTGCCATGTGTGTCTTTGATAGTAAGAAAATTTTCCATCTGTACTCCTTCTTTAAGTCTATTGCAGGCGCGATCACAATCAATTCCTAACTTTCCCATTTGATTTCTTTACTAAGAGCAAAAAGGCCAAGTTTTAGGTTAACATGTTCATGATTACAGACGACTAGGTATAGCTAAATCAATTCGGATGGATGAGAAAACATATGGATCAGTGCATAACATTGCAGCCAATATCGTTTATCATTCTCGCCTCGCAAATATGGCAAATATTGCGCTTGTTGTTCACTAAAGGAAAATTAAAATTTGTGCTGAAATTTGAAAAAATGCTTCATCACAATTTCGAACCAGTATGAACTTTAATTGCACTTTCGACATGGCAGAAACAAAAAAGGTGAAAGACTATCGCAAACTGACAACAAACAAGCATGCACCGCACAAGGTGAAGGAGCAGTAAGAGGTACAATGTATCGGAAGTTGTGTGTGAAATTTCATTGTGCATAGTTGTGCTCCTGAGATGCTCTAGATCAACCCGCGAACGTATACGTCGCAAATTTCTTGGATAACCTTAATGTCAAAGTTGAAAATGTCCGAACACCTCTTGCTCTCTTATCCAACTACATCTAATGTCACTTAATAATTTTCGGCTCTAGGTCAAAAAAGCATCGTTGCCTTTTGCACCTTTTTGCGAAATGCAACTGTAATGCCTAACATAGTCTTCTTCAAAAGTAATGCAAATCATCCAACATCTACCTAACATTTCGAAATCTCGTTCATAGCACCTCAGAGCGCTTCAGTTTCCGCAATGACCTCAGTCCATGATCTCAATCCTTTTCCCTGGAGAATGCTTTACAAATTTGAAAACAAATTACAATCACTTTAATGCAACGGGCAGGACTCTCTCCGTGAACACAGTCCGTATTTGGAAGACAGATTTCTCATGCCTAAATTTTCAAGCAGACCAGTGTGTTTCGGTCAAACTAGGTAGATTTGCGTAGCTTTGTCTAGTAGAAGCATTTTGAAGCCAAAAGCCATCTTACTGCTAAGTAGCGTTAACGTTTTTTGACTAATGGTACTGAGAGTATACGGACACAGAGATCATGATATTATTTGCATGCTATTGAAGCATGCATTGAAACTCCAATCAGAAGTGAAGAAATGGAAATATAAACACAGCGGACTGAGAGTCTTACAAAGTACTCTATGATTTTTAATTTGAGAAAAAAAAGAGGAAAACACTTCATGTTAAACGCACGAATACTTAGTATCTTTTTCTATCCTTTTCCTTTTAAAGTGATGCTGTTTTTTTTTTTTGATTATTTTTATATGTGCACTCGAATATATATATTTTTTTATTTTTGGCACAAAAACGTACTTTGCAAGATATCATAAATGAAATGATAAGTTTAGTATGTGGCTACGCATTGCACACTAAGAGGCATTAAAGATTATTAATTATACTAATATAGTAGTAATATCAGAGTTAAGCTAATGACCTCTCTTTTTCTGTCACCCCACAACCATTTACTTACAAGTATTCTGTATACATTATATATGCTAACTAGCCCGTATGTATTTGCATTAATTATAGACTAAAATAAAGCACTTAGATTTTAATTTTTATGATAATTGAATATATTGTTTATTGCATATTGTATATTTACTATACATAATATATATAAAGTATATTATAAAATAACAGAAAGAAATTCTTTCAATGTAAAACTCTAGATAAGGGGCTTCGACTGCGCGTGTATGCGTTAAGAGTCTCCGTTTATGGGTGTGTTTATCCGTGTGTTTATGTATACGTTTCATATATTGTATTTTAGTAAGCCGTTAAAGTGCTTGTGTAATATATACATATGTATATATTAATAAGTATATAAATATATTTAACTGTTATTATTATAAACTCATAATCATAATCTCGTACCATGCTGAAAATGTGTTGCGTTAAGCGCGCGTCCTCGGTCGCCCCCTTTCTCACACACACAATCTAGCACTTTTTTCTTTAACCCTTTCGATTATCGGTCACTAAATAAATGCATTAATTACAGTAGGGGGCGAAAGCAGTTTTGTTTAACAAACTATTTACCGTTTAGAGGGTACTTTAGAAATCCTCTATGCAAAGTAATTATCGGAAATTGTTGGGATTGGTGGGCTCCAGTCGATATTTGCTAAAAGTCTTCAAGTTTATTTTTCAGCATTTTCAACATTCATACACGCAAATGGTCCAGCGGTCGCAGAAAGTTTAACAAAATCGACGTTGAATCTTACATTAATCAGTAACATTCAGTATTCCATACAAAAAATATTCAGAATTGTGGAAATTCCGTCTTGATAGCAATACGACTATGCAGATCCTTAAAGACCTCTTTAGGAAACTGCATGAATCAAAATTCATATATATTCTGTGTGAAAAGCGTGTGGAAAGCATGTTAAGCTAAGCAACAATACATTGTCTAAAATTTCCATTCTGATCTCTACGTTAGGCATAATTGTTTGTAATCCAATCTTCCTCCGTGAATTTTTCTCTGTATGTTTCGATTCACCACAATCACTTCGGTCAGAACTTTTTTGCTTGTTCGGCCCCTTTTTTTAAATTGTCGTGGTGGCCGGAATAACAATCAAAAACCGTAACATTTAAAGAAATCAAGAAAAGTCTCAGACTTGACTTTTCATTAAAAATATGATATTAAGTTTTTATCGAGCGAAAAACTTCATTTTGTAGCTCCCACAAGAAGGATGATATTTTTAATATGGCTTCGGTTTATCCAGCTTTTAGTATTTTTTTAGTAGAATCTCATTTTCCATTAGCATGTGGCGTCAGAGTTTTGATAAGTCGACAGTGTCATTTTCAACAACAACTCCTTGAAAATTACTCAAAATTTTTGTTTGGGACAAAAAATCGGACGATTCTTGTCACTAATAGATAGTAGTTGAACAATACTAATCAGATTGCAAGATACTAATCAGATTATCAAGTTTTTCGTTAGAACGTTTATCCATATCATAATTCGCATCTTGCCAATGAGGTATAGAAATGAAGTTAACGGGAAGTGTTTTTATTACCCGTCTCTATGGGAAAATTTACTGCGCATATGCATTTTTTTGATACAAATCGGAAGAATGTTTGCCTTCCACCTGATGGCAACGCCGGCCGGTTGGCTATCGGTTCATTCAAGACGAAATTCGCTAAGAGAGCATGTATGCAAAAATTCTGATGGAATCATCCCGAGTTTCATTGCCTAGGGTACTTTAGAAAAGCGAATATCTTCAAATTAATTCATCATATGTATGCATATCTAGTAGGCACACGATTCTTACTTTAGGCAACGGTGTACGTTGTGTATATTTTTAAGTAAGTAATTCTGTATCGTGAGGCTGTAAATGTTTTTTTTTTTTTTTGTTATGTTTAACACTAAACCTATCATGCGCGGTCAAATGAACGTTTTTAAAATTTCGTTTAAAATTGTTCGCGTACAACGTTACTGTATCATCATGTAGCTTACTGACTTTTCTTAAAATATACATACAACCTATTTTTCGAAAATCGGGGGACGAGGTCTTATTGTATCATCAGAGAAATATTTTGTTTACCATCTACTTTACTAAGGCACATATGTTTTTTTGAAGCGGTCATTTGACCGCTCATGGTACGATTAGGTATACATGAAATGTCGGTAGGTTTAGTGTTAAATCTTGCCCGCCACTTCAAGCCTTACAGTTTTGCTCGGCACTATTGAGCTGATTTTAAAAGCAATAAAATATATGTATTTTTTTTTTTTTATCCACTATGCGTTATTCGCGTTAAAAGAGAATTAAGTGATTAATTTAATCCTTATTACAATTAAATTATTTTACGATGCATATTAAATTAAAAGAAACACATCTACAACTACAATTAGCTATAAGTGAAATCGTTGGGCAGTAACATGTGGCTGGAAACTGGAAAATCTATTCAAATTGTAATATATGCTAACTACAGAGCTGCAGCAGAAAATTGCGAATTCTTCAACTTGACTTTTTTATTTTGCTGTTATTGGCATTGTTTCGGTTGTAATGTCTGTCCATTTTGAAAAAAACCACGCCTTACTGGGTCTTCATTTCATTTCTGTAATCGTTGTAAGTCCTCATGACACACTGCTTCATATCTCCAAGGAAATGCTATTTGAAATTTACTCGCGCTTTACTTGTAATTCCCTAACATTTCGTGCTCTGGCTTTCTTCATATAATTTTACGTTATTTTATGCATCATTTTCTTGTGATATTTTTCGCTCGTTTCGTGTGTCTCAACGGAGACTTTGCCACTTTACTTTTCTCAAGGTTAACCGACCCAAAAAAATTCCAAAAGAAAAGATAAACTTCAAGCACTATATAAAAAGAGTAGAAGACACTTAAGGATCTTTCAAAGTCTCTTCGCTCCTCTTTGACTATAGGCGAAGCCAACGTTTGCATTAACCGCCTTATACTCAAGCTATTAAAACTGCACTAGTTTCACCGTCCAACAACAACGTTGCTTGAAGCTATACTATACTAACAATTCCAATAAGAAGGCACACTACTTGTGAATAATATATAGTTCTGCGTTGTCGTCTCTCCGTCCATCATTCAATGGTGGACTCCATTCTCTGCACTTAAAATTCTTCTTATCACAAAAACTGTGATATGTTCACTTAGCATACACCTATAAATTAAGTTTAGAAGTAGGCGTGGCCTACTTTATTAAACATCCCTGCAAACTCTTAAAAACGGAAAATAATTTCAAACCAAAAATTCAAAATATTTTTCGCAAACAATAAAAGATTTCGAACTAAAACTTAATATTGTCTACCGATACGCTCACAATGATCGCAAAAATATGTATGTATAAATACACTTGTTTCTTATTACACATTCTGCGCTTAATTCGATAGACACGAAAGGATAATATTTAAATTAATCGGATAGAAAGACAGATACGCGTGCTATGCTTGTTGATCGAGCACATAATAAGTACGGCTTTCCAATGGCTTGGAAAATCTAGAAGGCCTGTAGTGATATTATGCTATCACTGCAGAGGTTTTATCAGACAACAGGAGCAAGATCACAGATAATAATGGCCATCATACGCTTAAGTACAATTCGTTTTGAATAAAAGAAAAATTTAAAGAAAGAATTTGTAAGAAAAGCGTTCAATACTTTTTACCCAAACTGCTATACATGATAACACGTGAACGGTCAAACGAAGACGAAATTTCTCATTTAAAAGAAGTTTTTGTGCTTGCAAAACATACGGAAATATATTCGAAAGTTTCTTGCGCAAAACTTTTCCATAGAATTTTTTTCAAAATGTTTTTCCAAATTCTTGTAAAAAAAATTAAAAAAACTATTATTCTGTAAAAATTTTTTCTCTTTCAGGTTTAAACTAAAAGAATTTTTATTTCGTTGAAATACTTGTCTATATCTAGGTAATGCATTATCGCAGATATTTTTTCTTTCTTTTTGTTTGCTTTTTATTACCCATCACCGAAGAATGAGAGGTATATTCATTTTATCAAAACGTTTGCAACCCCCAAAAGAGATAACAGATCAGAGACCTCACAAAGTGTATATACTCTTGATCAGCATCAAATTTTAACCGATTTAAGCATGTCCGTCTGTCCGTCTATGTAATGTCTGTTTTTAAACATTCTCCTGGCCGCAAAAATGAAGCTACTGACTTGAAATTTGGCAGAAGCATTGGAAGTTTCTGCACGCAGGTTGGTATTGGAAATGGGTAAAATCGGTAGAAGGACACGTCCACAGCACCACGTAACCTGCGAGCATGTCTCTTTTGCAAAAGGGAATGAAAAATTGGTTTTTCTCGCATTTCTTATAAACGTATCCGCCTGTTCGTTTGTCCATCTGTCTGTTTGTGCAACTTTGTAGTATCTGTAGTAAACATACTCCCGTTGGCGAAAATGAAGATATCGCCTACAAATTTGCAAAATCAGCTGTGACCACTCCTTATTATAGAGCACGAAAATTTTGTTCTTCTACGTCTTCTGTCTTTTTTAGGATAACGGTGATGGGTATATAAAATTCGGACCCGACCGCATTTCATTCTCTTACTTGTTATTTATTTTTAAGGTTAGTTATTAGTGTTAGTTATTATTAAGGGGGAAAAGCCCTGCATATTAAACAAGTTGCACTCAGCTTAGTGCATACAATTTTTTTTGTTTTTTTTTTTCTTTAATTTGTATAAATTTAAAAAGTAACTCATTTATAAAAATAACGAGTTAGAATATTGCTGTTTCGCCTTAAGGCGTAACTTGGAATCTTTCGACTTTGCTCGAAATTGTTTTACAGCAAAATTCAATTTATGACACGTTTTTAAATGAATAGCAGAGAACTGAGACGCATATATATGCTGTATAGATGCTAATGGGACTTGTAAGTAAAGAAAGTGTAGGCTTACTATTTATAATGGATGGATGAGTAGATTGTATATTAATATCTGATTAGCATATTGATATCGTGTTGTAAATGATGTTTTGTGGAAGTTTTTCTAAAATTTTTTTATTATCTCTTTAATTCGTTCAATTCTTTAGCACGCTGCCACCAGAAAAAAAAATAATATCTTTTGTTGGCTTTCGAGTGTGTTATGACTTATGGTGTTGTTCAGTCTTAATTTTATAAAGCATTGTTCGATTACAATTACTGTAAACTAGCGCTAGCAAATGTAAGTTTGGGCGACTGAGGGGTGAAAAAAATCTCCAATAATCAAACTTGACAATAATAAAAAATGGCTAATTGCAAAAAAAAAAAAGAAAAAAAACGGATTGATTTCCACACGTTGTTAAATCGCAGCTTCAAAGTGCAGACATAACCGCAAGGCAAATGACAAAAGTAGGTGAAATGACTTTATGAAGAAACCGCTTATTGCGGATGAAGTTTATATCCTTTACTAAATCATTCAAAAATAAGACTCGACTCTATCCGAGGAATTACAAAAACAAAGTGAAAGTACTTTGTCAATACTTTCAGTTTCCTCGCATATCTCCTTCAAAGACCTCTGCAAAAGTCTGCAAAACCTATACATATAATAAAATATAATTCATTCAAAAAAGAGTTTCGATCGGTGATAAAGAATTGGGTTATTACGGTCATAACTAAGCGTTATAATGCCAATGAAAGCGTAATTAATATCCATGATGAAGTGAATCGCAGACTCTCATTCCATTTCCGTCCCTGCCCTTTTTCACCTGCCTCTGAACGGACGGGCAATGGATCGAAGAATCTTGGCTAAATCGGTTCAACTTTGTGTACACTTTTCGATTATGTGAACCCTATTTAGATAGATAGATACACAGTGTACAAGCATAGATATAACGGGATAATTTTTAATGAAATCAACTTACTCTCTTCTATCGATCATGAACACGCGAGAAATATTTTTGCTTGCTACGAATTCAATCACCAAAAATTTTATATCCCTAGCAGCGGATAGTAGTTATGTAGAAATCGAAAATTATCTCACTACTACTGGTTTTGCTGTTGTCGTTTGAATTATTAAGCAAATTAATCGTTGATTGTTTTTCCTGATTAGAATAAAATAAATAAATAAGTAAAAGATTAAAAAATAAAGCGCCAGCAACTTTGTAAGCGATTTGAGAAACTTTCGATTCGTCTCAAGTCGTATGATTTTCTATTATATAACCGTAACATAAATTAAAACAAATTAAAAACCTATAACAACAACAACAACAACAACAAAAAGCGTTAACAATAATAACAGCATGCAACCACAATAACCGCAATCTCATGTGTACACTGGTTCGAGTGTATTGACATCAGCGGGAAAATGATACAAAAAAAAAAATAAATAAATAAATAAAAATAAATAAATCAATAAATAGATATACAAAAAAAAAAAAGAAGTAAAATTAAATTAAATTTTAAAAAATTAGTTAAACTTATTTCGTTGTTTATTGTACAATTGATGTGTTATTGTTGTTGTTATTTCTGTTTCTGTTTCTGTTTCTATTATCTGAGATATAAACGATTACGCATACACAAAAGCACACATGTTAAATAGAATTGACATTTGTTTAGATAGGAAACGCATTTGGACAGTTAAGTTATATTACTTTGCATTTAATGCGTATGTCGCTGTCGCTGTTGTTACTGCCAACAATTGTTAAAACTCTGTAAGATTTTAATTTTAATTTTTTTTTTTTTCTGTTTTTCTGTTTTTCGTTTCTTGTAAACGAGATAAAGACAGTGAACGGCACATTTTGTAGTTGGTTGCTTGCTATACTCAACGTATGTTTGTACATATGCAAACCAACATATATGCTATCAAATGGTCAGATTCAAGACAATATCAAGATATTTCAAACCTTTTTTTTTTTTTTCTTTTTTTTTTTTTTTTTCTTTTAATATAAGATTTGTCGATTTACTTGCTTAGAGGATACGTTAAGCTATTCGAATCGTTTTATTGGATTGGATAGTGGAGAAGTTTTTTCAAACTAGTTCTTCCCAGTCAGCAGAGATTTTTACTTGCGTTGCGATATATATCTACAGATAAATTCGTCCGTCTATACGAATTTACTGCGGACTTAATTATATTAAGGGCAGTAAATATGGGCTCGTTGGGGTCGTTGTTCATCGCCGTGTCGTTGTTGTTAGTTTGATTTGTATGCAACTAAACCCAAATCACGAATGAATATCAAAGTCCTTCAAGCGAGGAATGTTATTTGACATGATAGCGCATGCCAGGAATTATGAAAATGCAATCACGGATAATCTACTGTTAAGTGATTTTCACTTGTGGAAAATTTACTTTGGCTCCTTCTTGCTCTATAATCGAACCGTGCGAAAGGCGAATCGCATAGATCGCTTCTTTATCATATTGTTTGTTGTCGCATTAATCGATTCAGATCGTGGACCATAAAGTTATGTCTAAGTTTTTGAGAAATAGCATTTATTTGGTAAATTCGGCGAGATTTTGCTTCTGCATATGTCGCGAGTGAATTCACAAGGCAAGTTTGTATGTGTGCTTAAGCTTTTCTCCGATATTGATTAAAGTTTTGCCGATTAGTTAGTTTATTGGATGAGGTCGAAAGCCAACGGTTAACAAAGATTTCACTCACACCACTGCGTTCCTAGGATGCAATTTACTATTAGAATGCGCGTTTTTATTTCCTCCTTTCTCCTTTTCCAGTATCTTTAAGTCACACAATAATGTATTGGGAACGAAGGGCTTGAGGTCAACCCTTTTATTTATCTTAAGGTTTTTTTTTTTTTTTTTTTTTTTTTTTTTTTTTTTTTTTTTTTTTTTTTGTAAAGAAAAAGTGTTTCGTATTCAATTACAACCATGTATTAAGTTCCGCTACTGCAAAGAAACCGATTCTGTAGTTGACATTTCTACTAATTCAAGAATCCGCACTTTTGTTAGTGAATATAAATGCAAATGAGTGCAAGCGAATGAATCAAATGCTTAGCAGAGCCTGTTTAAGAATGTTCACACAATCAATAGTGCTAAGGACTTTATTCGTACGTTCATTATTAACAGGAAATTTAAGGCATAATATGCTGAAATCCATCTCAAGACAGATATAGACTTTGATTTTATTACATGTGTAATTTCTCGGCACCGGAAGATGCTTGGACATTAGTATGTTCTCATGAATGAAGGAAAAGAATCGAAAGCGTTAACGCGAACACTAGTGTAAGTTTTAAAAAAAAGTGAAGCTAAATGAAAATTCCGAGTCGATATTGAGATTTAATCTTAACACGAATCTTATTTCGATTTATATTTGTTTTGGTGAAAAAATCTTTATTGAATATGGTTTGTGGAAAAGACGATACTTGTGGCTGCGTACGGGATTTTTCTTTTCTTTCGTTGCTGCCTAGGCAGCAGCAGCACAGTGTTTATCTGCCTGCTAAACTCTCGATAGCGATTCGAAATGGTTTTTCATCATCTCCTTTGGCTCTCATCAGATTAAATGCAATAGTCAGCTAAATCGTTGGACTACCAATTCAAACATGCGACTCAATCTGTTAGCCGTAATGGAATTTTTCATTTGAAAGAAATTAATATTTCGTGTGTCTCGAGTGTATTTAGTCATATTTTGTTGTTGTTGTTGTTGTTGTTGTTTTTATAACATATACATCGTGTAGGCCCGCATATTTTGTTTGTTTTATGTTTGCATATCACGTTACGCTTGCACGATTTAAATATTTTTCACAGAAGTAGTCGCGCGTCTTCTATTCCCACATATACTTAATGGAAACTAAAAGCAAAATTCGACTTATGCCAAATGTACTTTTATTTCGTTTTTTATGTATTTATTTTTTAGTTTTTATGGTTCTTTCAGTAAACATCGCAAAGTTGCTTTATTTTTTCTTTTTAATGTAATTGTTTATCGTTTTTATATAAAACACAACAAAAAAAAAAAAATTCAAAATTTTTCTCTATTTACCTATAAGTGTAAACGCTTGTGTGAAACACTTGCATCGCGTTTTCTATGATATCGTCTTGTAAAAATCTGCCTGCCACTAATGTTAAAAACTATTTAAGTTATGGTTTTATCTATTTAAGAGTTATTCACCGTTTTTATTTTCGTTGCGGTTGCAGTTTTAATTAATTTTTAGTTCATTTCGATTTTTTTCTTAACAGAGGAACAGGAAATTGCTGCAATTATTGTATTTTACGTTACGTTGTAAATTAACTTTAAAGCAGGTGAAAATTTGTACATTATCTGTAAATAAGCTTATAAGAAGCGTGAAACACACATATACACACGCATACACACACGCACACACTTATATATATATATTATATATTGTTCGTGCCATTACATATTCAATTAATTTATAATTAGTTGCTCAGGTTCGTAGAAAATTTCCAAATCTATTTGAGCAAAGATTTCCTTTTGATTTTGCAGAATTTTTTAATTAAACGTAACTGCTTTGAAAAGTCCTGTAAGATATCAGTTATGGTCTCCTTATTTACTTATCTGTTTTATGGAATTGATTTTAATGTCATTGTAAATAATTTTTGTTCATTAAAAATTCCCTCCTTTTACTTAACCATAATTAGGTTTTTTTTTGTTTTTTTTTGGTCTACATCACGCGTGGCACAAGTGCAAGCATTAAATTTGTTGCAATGTATACAACACTCGCAAGGGCTCATTCGGAAGGACTTTATCTCTATGTCTGTCCGTTTGTCCGTCTTGTTTTCATGTGTTCAACCTACAGGTTGTAATTCTTAAGATACTTTTATGGAATTTTATGTAGTTACGTCGACGTATTTTGGGTCAAGGGCTAACGCTGTTGAAAATGGTTCGGTTCAGATAACTTTTCAGACTAATCCCCATACAGCGCTTTAAAATCGCCGTGATAAATCGTTATATGAATAAATATATTAAGCGAAGGGATGTAGGGTATTTAATGGTGAATCGTGATCGACTATCATGGATTTACTTGCTTTTCTCATATTTTATAGTCTTTAAATTACCTGAAAACAATTAATTCTACTCCATACTTGCAATCGCTTTGTCGAGTTCTCCATAGACTGTAGAATTCCCAATACAATTTCCGTTCCGTTTAGTCCGGAGACTATAGCAACTTTCGATAACTTATGCAGAACCTTTAAATGATGATATATGAATGAAATAAGTAAGAACGTTATAGTCGACCTGATTGTTAGATACCCTGCACCACTTTGCCTAATACAATTATTTACTTGTTTTTGTAATAGTACATCAAAAGTTATACGCCATTTTTATGCAAAGGCATACTTTTCATCAAAGACCGCATATTGGAGGAGCCTTTAAATGCGATAATAGCCAAAAAATAGACCATCGTGGTCCAAATTTCGTAAGATTGATTTCTAAGTCAATTTACTGTTATGAGCTAATTCCGATCAGGAAATATTCAAAATTATATTTTTTTACTACATAAAGATTCAGTTTTCGTACGAACGGTTGTATGAGCGAGGGACAAAACATCGCCCAGCAGAACTACATTTTTCATTCCAATTTAAAATATCCAAATGTTACTGCAGAGTGAGTTTTAACGAGAATTTTTGAAAATTTCATCCTTTTTTCATATAACGAATTTTCAAAATATATCGTTATATGGCGATTGGTCGAAAAAATGAACCGCTTCAAACCGTTTTCAACAGCGTTCGTCCGGTCACCGTCCAAATTTCATTAAAATATCTCAAAATTTGCAATCTGTAGCTTGAAAAGAAATTTATGTGCGCAGACATCAGACGGACAGACATATAGACGGAGGCTTAGATCGATTCAGAAAATGATTCTGTATCGCAAAGGTGGGTCTATCTTAAGCCCTACTGCATGTTACGTTTGTCCGCACAAACTTAATGTACTCTGTACCCTGTAATCGGCGTCAATACACGTGTCATTGTTAAAGCAGTTATTTAGGAATTTTTTCAATACAAAAAAAAAAAAACCTACTATATGAATGTATTAAGTGGCAAGAAAGATAACGTAAGTGAAAAACGCAATGTGTATATGGTAGTGTACGTAGTATCCCACACCACTTTCGTGGCAATTGGGCTCCAGATGTAACTTTGAAAGTTAAAATGAATAATGTCTCGAAATTTGGGTTTTTATCAAATCTGTAGTTATGTTGATTTGTTGGGAAGAAAACATTTTAAAATTTCTACACCCTACACTCTTTATATCTGGCTTGCGTGAGTGTATGCAGCAACCACACCGACTTAGGCTAGACCTTTTTCTATTATACTTATCGATTCAATTATTTCCCAAAGCGATATGAAATTGCCTGTTTGTCTGTCCTTCTCGCGTTTATCGCGAATTTCGCAGTATTTACGGAAACACTTCAAGCGGTTTTGGTTCCATCATTCCCAGAGTGAAGGCTCTTTCAACTAAGAACTCCGGATGTTTTCATTAAATACCAAATTCTAAATTCTAAATTACTGAAAGGGGCTAACATTGTCGTCTTCTTTCGTTCCAATTTCAGTTATATGTAGAATTATGTTAATATTTGGATTTTGTTTGCGTAACATATCCGCTGCTATTGTTATGGAGGGATTACCTGAGGCGAGATAAAGTTTTCATTATTTCAAATTCTGAAAAATATGCCAGAAAATTGTATAGCTGTGGGATTGAGAAACTTTTAGCCGCGACAAAAATTGTAAGCAAGCGCAAGTGGATTATATCCAAACAGAAAGCGAACGTATGCAATCAGGAGTACATGAGAAATACGTTGACTATCACGACTGTAACGAACTGCTTTAAGATGTGACTTTCCAACAATATGTGTTCAGTTGGCAGCAAATTATAGAAGCGACAAGGATGCTATGTTTCGAAAAGCCACGATCCTTACTTTGCGAAAGGTTGGAGAGTCCTTAAGGCAAATATGCGTTCTCTTCCTTATTTTTGCAAAGCGAATTTTGGCAATTCACACTTCGCAGGCCACTCAAGTGCTGCTAATGCGTGAATATGGCAAGCAACGACTTCTCAAAATCTTACTATTACAGGCTTTCTTTAATTGCAAAGAAATACCCGTTGGTAAAACCTGAAATTTATTGCTTATTGAATATATTTGAGGAAACCGAAGAAGGATGTAATCCAATAAAGAATTGATTGGAAATGCTGCCCCTGGCTACTAGAAATATTTCCTGTCGAGAATTTAAAAACTAAGATCATTCCAGAAATACCTAACTTTGCGCATAGCTGGCCTTTGGTGTTTCCAAAATACCTGCAGTGTGGAGAATACCATTTTTGTAAAGCTTATGTTTGAAATTTGAAGAAACCAAAGCGTTTAGTGAAATTTTTCCCTTTATAAATATGGGAAAAATTGATTATCATTATGCGGCACGATAGGTTCATTTGAAAGGCCTCAACTTAACTGGTGTTAACCTTTATTCTACTTTAGGGAATTTCGGCCGGTCACTTACTACAATTAAATATTTGGGGGGCAGAATTTAAAAGAGTTTCTACGAGTTTCCAAGGCGAGCATCGTAGTGGTCCACCGACGAGGCCAAGTATGGCCAACAAAATGCTCAAAATAGTACTGTATGACCAAACTCCAAGAGTTACGGCTCCAATTGCTCCCGCACACATTCTATTTGCCAACCTTAGCCCCTTCGAATTACGTTTCGCAAGATGCTGCTAAACGATTCGCCAACAATGAAAAGGTACAGTTTCTGGTTGACGGCTATTTGCAGCAATTTGATGATACTCGCAATGATACACGTGAAGAGAGTAGAAGAGGAAAACGAGAAAATATTTATCAAGCTGGAAAAAGACTATATCGCGATATAAACTTATTATATAGATTTTCCTTTGCGATTTCCTTGTGATTCCTTTGTAACGTTGAGTAAGTACATTGAGGCATCGTAAGAGCAATAATTTTATGAAAAGATGATGCGTTGCGTTTCAAGTTTGCATACTTTTTTTTTGTATGAGAACATTTGTATGGGAACATTTTCAAGAAAAGCATGAATAAATAAAAATAAGAGGTCGATACATGCGCAGCTAACTGCAATCGGCAGTTCCAAAATGCTCTCTTTTACATTGTATAGAATAGAAAAAGAATTTTAATTTTCTCTCCGATTCGGGCAAAAGCCGGCGAATTGTTTAATTTAATAGTACCGTGTTTGCAATTACTTGGACCGTATCACTTACACACTGCGATGTATATTTACTTGCTCAGCATGAAAAAAAAAAATAGTCAAACCTTTTCGTTTATCTATCTGATATTTAAAATGTACATTGCATTCTGAAAGTAATTCATTTAATAGCTTTTTTGTTTTTTTTCTTTATCTCATTCTTTGTACATAAGTAAAAAAAGCTTTTGTCAGACATGACACTTGTACTAATAATTACCATATTAAAATCCAAGGGAATATAGTATTTAAAAGACCGCGCCCACTCTACCAGTAGTAGTTACAGTTGCAATTAACAACAACAACAGCGGCAATCATATAAACACTTACACATATACGCATATCTGACACCAGATCTTGTTGCCATTAATGTAAAAGACTTGTTAGCAGCGAATAGAAAAATTACAAAAAAAAAAAAAAAAAAAAAGAGGAGAGAAGAATAAATAAATAATAAATAAACCAAAGAGCTGACAATTGTGTCGAGAAAATAACAAATTTAAATAATTCCCTTGTAAGCGCAACTAAACGAGTGAACGAGTGAATGCATGTGACACATGCTTTAAATTATGACTACTAGTACGAATCATCATTATTCCTCGCCAACCAACAAGTTTAATTAACACAAAAGTGATGTGTAAATTACTTTATCAATAAATTTATATAAATTACTGTAAAATCTAGGCAGGAAGCCAGTGCAAATAATTCATACATAATATATATATTTGTTGTTACTATTTCTATATTTAATTATATTATTTCTATTATTATGGATTTGTTATGGATAGGGATCAGTTTGGAATAATAGAAAAATGCACATCTAAATGAAAAGGCAATCCGTGACACAAATAAGTAACGGACAGACGGACAAAACTGACTAAATCACTATGTGTATGATATTAAGTTTATGTGGAATGTTTTAGCAAAAGTGTCATAGTGCAATAATTAGATTATCTTTTATAGAATATACGTTCAAATGTTCGTACATTTGTCGGCTATAGTTTATGAGTAATGGGTAAAAAACCTATTTTTTATTCCTTTGAAAAACAGAGGTGTTCTCAGTTTACGTGGTGCTGTGGGCGGGTCCTTCAACCGATTTGGCCCCTTTTCAACATCAACCTTCGTGCAAGAACTTCAAATGTTTCTGCTAAATTTAAAGTCGACTGTTTCATAAGACAGACGAGCATGTTTGAATCGATTCAGAATTCGATGCTGACGAAGAAGCCCAGAAGCTTCCTTCTTCAACGTTTGAAAAAGTGAATATAGCCCTCTGCCTTCGGTGATGGGTATAAACGTAGTGTGTAGACAATGTCTGCATTCCTCCAAAAGTAAGAAATGTATTAGAAGAGTCTTCCGCTTCAAATATAATAAATTATAAATGATCTCGTGACAGATGACAAATCCTCGCTTGGGAGTCCAATAAGTTTACGATTAGATAAGAAAACAATTACTTCTCTGGATAATTATTTCTGATTGACAGATGCTAAGCTGTTGTGATTACTAAGGCTTTTCACACTGGAACTAGTATTTCGCTCCTAGAAAAGGAGTTTGAAATTGAGAATACTATACGCAAAACTGGTTACATCCGATCAAGATGTCTAGTCGATATTTGAATAGCTACAATTGTTCGGAATTATAGATCGAAATTTGATATTTGGCTTTGAAAAATGCAAGTGGCCAAAATCGATCAAGCAGAGTAAGGCATCAGTGTTTTGAGATAAAAAAATCGTTTTATTAGTTAATTACTTTTAAGTAATAAGATCAGTTCACAGACGAATGAAATAAACCGAGAAACTGCTGGAAGTGATGATATTTTTAACCCTTTATTTCGGCTGTAAGCGTTTTCAGCAACTGTAATATTGCGGAGAATATCGTCGATTTTCCGTTTCGACTCGCAAAGTCATAACTAAAACAAGTATATTACAAATTTTCACAACGTATACTAACTCCGTCCATTAACTCGGTCAAAATCGTACAAACATTTCTCGTTCTTTATCGGCAGAAGCATTTATAATGATTGTCTACGACTCTCCTTATATTAGGCAAGTAGCTGGAGACACTTACAGAAAATCACTTAACGGAAGAACGAAATGAATAGGCACGATGTCGACTAACCCTATACCCTGTACATTTTGTTCCTTTCGGAATCTTAGATCGGAGAACTTTTTGCATGTGTCGTTGTATATCGAAGGCTCTCGCAGGTCGCACTAAAGGTCAGGTGTAGCCAATTGACGTTTTTGCAGGAACGATTCTCTTTCTCCGTAATCAATCGAATAATCGAACGGTCATTTTTCCTTCATGTCAAACGATATACTTTTTATGACTGCGAGATGAAATTATCTTCGGTTAACCGAAACAACTTAATCTCTTTGAAATCGTTTGCCACACAGTGCATTATTAAATTTCCGTATGCTTTCACTCCGTTAGCCTGTTACTTGGGTTATTATGTAGGTGCATAAATTAATTTTAATAATATTTATTTAATGCTTATTGAAGTTTTCGTTTCAAGCGTGTAATTAATTTTTATTTACCACAAGTTGTAAAAGAAAAAATTAATTAACCATTTAATTAATAATATTGCAATAAATTCCAATAAAAACCGTAAATAATTGTCTGTTGATGTTTATAGATATATATATAAAAAAAAAACTTTTGTTGTTGTTGCGTTTTATTTGCTTTTATTTAATTAAACTAACAATAAAATAATTCTTGACTTAGTGTAACGTGATTTAAATGTAAATCTGTTTAGTTTACATAATCTCTACAAAAAATAAAACAAAAGGAAAAAAACAAAACAAACAGAAACGAAACAACATGAAATATAGCAAAAAAAAAAACATAACAGTAATGCACTATCATTTAACAAACATTGACGATAAACTGTCATTTAAAGCCAAAAAACCAAGAAACACACATAGCTGCACATATGTTTGGTTACATTTATATACGAGTAAATTGAAGTGAAGTGCATAGCATTCAACTAAGAGCATAACATGTAATCAACAAAAAGTCAAATAGTCCAGTAAAATAAGCAAACAAACAAATAAATGCATGGATGGATGGATGGATTGCGGGATGGGTTGGTATATATAGAGAGAGTGAAAGAGCGAGAGAGATTCACAAAGAGTGAGAGATGAAGGGAGAGAGATTGATTAAGAGGGAGAGAAAGAGAAAGACGGTGTTTGCTTGTATGTGAAACAGAGAGAGAGAGAGAGAGAGAAGAGAGAGAAAGAAGGAAGA
>CCAG010019760.1:0-42849 GCA_001077435.1 Glossina morsitans morsitans | reverse complement strand
AGAGAGAGAGAGAGAGAGAGAAAGAGAGAGAAAAAGAGGGAAAGATAGAGAGAGAGAGAGAGAGAGAGAGAAAGAGAGAGAAAGAAAGAGAGAAGGAGATGGGTGGCGGAATGGACGCGGTACACGAACAAAACCAAATAAATATTAAAGAAAAAAAAATTCACTTAATTTGCGATAAAAATCAAACTACAATTAGCATTACATGAGGTACTATATCTAACAGAAACCTATAATATGACCATTCGCCGACGATTTCAAAGTCGATGGCGATGACGACGCTGCCTTAACCCCTGTTATTGCTGTTGCTGTTATTATAGCTCTTGCTTTTGCCGTTTCTGTTACTGTTGCTCTAACTCTGCAGTCATCGTCACAGCAATCAGTACAATTGAATGTTACCTCTACTGCTACCAATGCCCGTTACCTTTAAGTTTTAAGATGTGTTAAAGTTTATTATATATATATATATATATATATATATATATATGGATATATATGCGTGATATAGCTTGTGTTAGTGTTAGTGGTGGTGGTCTTTTGTTTTGTTGCTGTTTTTCTTTCTTCATTCAAAATCTATAATTGTATAAATTGTGCAGTTTTTCGAGTGGGCAACATTTCCATGCACTCATGTTTGCTTATCATAAAACACATGCATGCATGCATGCATGCATATACATATGGTGCTTACAATATCCAAACACATTGATTACCACACTTTCAAATAACAGTCCGGAATGTACATTGAAGTACAGCATACAAACACATACCGCACAAACACATATAATGCATAAAACATAAATACATACGTATTTTGTTATTCTATTTGTATTTTTTATTTATTCAGCGCAAACATTATAAATGTAAATGAAATTGTATTTCAAAACTTGAAATGTTTGCTATTTTTATAGACTCAATACACACTCATCCATATGGGCATGTTTCATATCTGTTTACAGTAGGTGTACTTAATTCTACTACCATTGCAATTACTATCAAATGCTTGTGCTTTACTATTGACAATCATTGCATTGTATAAATATTTTGTTTAGCTTCAATTCAAAGACACTTTAGGGAATACTTTATATATATATATATATATATATCACCATATATACCACCATATATACGTATATGGTTTGTGTGTGTGCATACATACTTATGGTACATGTTGCATATATACCTAAATATATATGGAGAGTGACATGACCATTTCAATAAAGAATATTACAAACAGCAAAAAAAAAAAAACGCAGTGCAACCATCAAACGAACACGAACAACGTAATGATAATGCATTGCAATAAAATTGGATAAAGTTTGTTAAAAAGCATTTATATGTTAAAAGTTAAAAGACAAAAAAAAAACAAGAGATACATATCATAAGTATCTTATGATAATTGTCGATAAATGCGGAAAATAAACTATGCAAAAAATTTTAATATTAAATTTGACGCGTTTTGTTTTTTCAAAGACATCTATCTACATAGTTAGAACAAAACAAACACTCTGTTGATATCTGAGGCGTCGTAGCTTTAAGGCTTAAAATTTCTCCATATCTCGAGAAATTCTAGCCAATGTTTTTGTCCTCTTTTCCTGCTTCTCTCTATCTCTCCCTCTCCGTTTCTCTCTCGTAAATAGAACTCTAGTTGAAAACTGTTTTTTGTATTCAGCGAAGCCGTACTTCTGTCTACTCTCGCAATAGCAATTTAAGTGATGCTTAAGTGATTGCTCCTCTTGAATAAAGATCTTTGCATTCAATCGATATAATCAAACTTTTGACTTTTCTAGGTGAAGATATTTTAGACATTTAAGGGTGAATTTTATTGAACTGATGCAACTGAATCTCTCAAAGCCGTTTCTTGTTTCGTGCGTGCCTAATGCTAATAATCGGTTTCCGTTTTTGCCTGCCACTGCCTTTCTGCCTCGGTCTGCTTGCTTCTGTTTACCGCTGTCGGTCTGCATGCCTATTTGCCTGCCTGCGACGACATATTCCAGCTGATATAATTTGCTCAAGTACTTGTCCATTACTTGTAAGGTTTTTATCTGTGTTTCACATCATTATATTTTTTTATTACAATTTTAATCATCATTGAATACAAAGTTATATTATGTTATGTTCTGTCCATGGATCGCTTCTTTCATCTGCCTGTATGCGTATTTACTACTGTAGGAACTTTATAGAGTTTAATAGCAAATCTTACAAATTAAGGAAACATTTTCCATTGCTGGGAACTTTTCTTCAAGTAAATGATCGTTTATTGTACTATAGCACGCACGTTGAGGAACGCTAACGACTTGGAAGAAGAATAGATTTTCTTTTTGTGCCTTTGATTTTATGAAAAGATTTTTTGCTCGTTTTGTTAACATATAACAAATTATTTAATAAATCAGAGATGAGTCAGTCAATCGCGGTAATATTGTCCCAGGTCGCTCAACGGTTGAAAGTGCTCTAAGTAATTAAATAGAGGCCACTCTTCACTATACACAAAATATAATTAACTGCATCATTTTAGAAAGTTATTCTAGATGTGAACATATTCTTCTATGTTTATTTTCCATACCATTAGCGGTATACGTTTAATAATAAATGGGGAAAGAGAAATGTTCACAAAAAATTTAGTTTAGTTAGCGTTGAAAAAATTCTGATTTTAATCACACTTAGCGCGTATAGTCAGCCAATGTACGAAAGTACAAAATAATAAATTTTCTTGAAAAGCGCGAAATTCTTTGATGATTTCACACACTCAACCACCATAGTCAGGCACACACTTCACTGATTACGAAAAAAAAAAAAAAATATATATATATATATATATATATATATAAAATAAATAAAGAGAGAGTAAGAGAGTGCGAGAAAAAAATAAATAAACGAAATTTATTTCATAGAGAAAACCGCGCAATTTTCATTATCACCATTATGTTGATGATCACCGCACTCTAGCGTAGCGTCATACTGTATATCTGCTACACACATATCATTCCATTTTTAAAACTACCCAAGGATAAAAGTATACAAATTTTTTTACACCATTTGTTGCATATGAAAATGTTGTGACCCTTAGTGAAATGATAATTGTGTGTCCGTCCTTATCTTAATCTCTTTTTGAAACTCTTGAACTTATGTACATACATTTATTGAAAAAATTCAAATTTGCCGCGCTTGCTCATGCCTATCTTGGTCATATCAGATTTGAAAATGATGGGAGGAGAAACAAACGTTAAGTGCAAAATCTAGAACGAAAGTACCTCAAAGTATTATTATATACGTTAGCAATGCATTAAAGAAGCAATTAAGCTCTATCGATTTTATATAAGAGAGGGGGAAGTGGAAATGACGGAGGGGGGAGAAAAAGTTTCGAGTATTATTTCTTTTTCAAGTCATTTAGTAAGAAAATCCTTCTAATCGATTCACTAATCTTTTCGTTATCAACAACAAATTGGAACAAATCTCTCTATAAGTATTTATCTAAAGTGGTGGGTATTCAAAAGTGTTCTCAAACTAAATGTAAGTTTCTTTTGAGCATTTTTTTCCGGCACTATATTCGCAATATTTTGATGAGAATTTTAATTAAAAATCTTTACTTTTTCTATATTTATGCACGAGTATATGTATACGTCTTTCTTTTATATTATTTGCTCTGTTAGCACAGAGTTAATAATTTCCAAGTAATTTTTGTTTCTATTCATATAAAAACACATTTACTATTTTGTAGTTGTTATTGCTGTTGTTATATGCAATATGCAATGCGCTACATACAAAAAGAATATTTAACTGCTATGCAGCTGAAGCATATAAAAGAAAGCATGTTAATGATTGTGATGAAATGTGATGTGTGATGGGATGTGAAGGCCTTTTCTGTAAAGCAAACACTCGACAGCGATAAAATAAAATGAAGACAGACAGAAAGGAAGACAGGAGAGAGAGAGAGAGAGAGAGAGAGAAACAAAAGCTTGCATATATTAATACATAAAACATTTTATACAGACAGACAGATAAATTCGTTTCTTTGCCTGTATATACACGTAAGAATGCTACAGCCTGCCACACATGGTGTGTAGAAATAAACATGTAAAAAAATTGTATATTCAGCTTGGACCGAATCTAATGATATCCATCTTTGTTTTGTTTTTTGCTATACAAAAAAAAAATAATAAATAAATAAATAATAACAAAAATAAAAGTTTAACGTACTAGGGAAGTGTACATCAACTATTCCAGAACTACAGCGAAACATAACAGCCAAAGCTTTATTACATCAAAAATATGTTGCTGTCTTTACACACAATTGCCATAACTCCATGTATTCAATTTATACTATGACAGCATTAACATATCAAACGAACAGCGTGCATAACATTTTCGGCCATAACCAGAGAGCCAATTAATTTGCATAAAATGGCATTGAGATGTCCCCTAAGCTTAAGTCTTGTGTTTACGATAGAGCGAGGTAAGCCTCTTCAAGGAACCCTTCTACAAAGCCCGCTTAATCACTTTAGTATCATTACGAGAAACATCAACAAAATGAGCCAAAAAATCTGAATTAATTTTATGACACGTATTATATTGTTGCATAGAAATATTCATTCATAGCTTTAAACGATAATAGTTGTACGAAGCAACTAAATGCTTTAAATGTTTGGCGTTTGGTCGGTCCTTCTGTTTCGAACGTTTTTTTCCTTTTCTTTCTTATCGTATTTATAATAATATGACCAAAGCATACCATGCATTTAACGTACTTACGGACGTACGATATATAGCTGTTCTGAATGTTTACACATCGACCTAAAACAGAAGTAACATAAATAGGTAAATTCAATAATGTTAATGCCTGGATAATCTATTTTTAGGGTTTTGATGCTTTTACGCTTTGGATTTACGAACCGATAAAATTAATTGTTGAAGTGAATTAAAAACAAAAGAAGAAGCTTAAAAGCAAATTTCTGGTTATTTGCTATGCTTTGAGCACGCTTTAAATGAAGAAGAAGAATCGACTTTTGCCATTCTTTGTAATCGAGAACATATATTTGGTATATATGGAATTTGATATTCCAGGAAATAGGAGAGATTTCACTGAAAAGCTGGGGCAGACGCTGGATCAATGAATGCGATACAAAGAAAAGTAGGAATCGAAGGGATCGCATGAAATCAGCATGAAACTCATCTAAATGCCATCCACAGGGAAGCGTTACGTATAGGATTATTGGACTATTAGTCAATTGGAAATTAGATTTTCTCCGGCGTCGGGTCTTGGTTTAGCCTATCGCGCGGATTGTCTGTGCTATTCTTATACTCAGATAAAGTTGCTTGCAGAGCAAGCTACCTAGCTGTACCTCAATATCATATGACATATACTTGTAACCGTCTGTCGGTCAAGACAACAAGACTATTAATAAACGACCGTTTCGTAAGGTGTTAATTTACTTGTAGCATAGATGAAACCATTCCCATATAAAATTGCCCACACGAATTGACCGCTAAGTTTTCTGGGGTGTCTGTGCGGTCTGTGAGGATGGGTTTTCTAAATTGAGTTGAACTAAATCTGCGACATCGTGTAGCAACCAGACAAAGACCAGGACCGTAGGGTGTATATCTATATGTATATATATACATATATATTATTGGGTATGCAACTTGTATTCTGTGGATGTTACGAACGATATAACAGGATGTATATATTTTCATTAATGTGCGTATTACAAGCAAAAAAAAAAAAAAAAAAAAAAAAAAAAAAAAAAAAAAAAAAAAAAAAAAAAGAAAGAGAAGAAAAACGGAGTACTCTTTATAGCTCATAAAACAGCCGCAAACTACAAACACATGTTTGTCGCATATTTTTGCGGCCTTTTGCTTCGTTTTTCTTGCAGGCTTAATAGATCAACAGTGTGAATGACTGAATTCCGTGTAGATTAAATGCGTTTGATGAAATGTACTCAACACTTCCACACATACCCTCTACGGTTTGCAATGTCTTCGGTTTAGATTAAAAAAATATTTCAACAACTTTTTTCAGATAAACAAAGGAAAAGATTTTTTCTTTGCTTATCTGCTAACAGGCATACAAATCAAGTGCTTATGTATTTCGTTTAAGTGCGCATTGAAATTAAATGGAAATATTTTTAGTTGCATAACATTTATTATTATTATTATTATTATTATTATTATTATTATTATTATAAATAATGGTTTTTGTTTTATTTTTTGCTTCTTCTTCCACTAATTCTTCTTCACTTAATTGTATGCAACACAGTTGGTTAATTAAAATTTTTTTTTTTTTTTTTTGCATATTGCTAGAAAGACACATATAAATAAATATTATAAATAAATATATATATATATATATAGTAAAGATATATATGTTTACGTATCCGTGCGCTTGTTTACCTATGTATAAACGCACACGTTGAACTCTTTCTCTGATGTACTCTGTTGCCATAAATAATAAAACAACAACAATAATTTATGCAAACATTTGTGGCATTAACTGCAACTTCTTGCTTGTATTCATTGGTTAATTTATTTACGGTTGTATAAAAAATGCAACTCAGTGGATTTGTGTTGTGATTTTTATTTATTTATTTATTTATTATTTTTATTATTATTATTTTTTCATTTTTATTTTTTTTTGTTGTTAATTAGTTACTAATTAAACGTATAACAACCTACAGCTGAAAAGCTGTAAAATATTACGAGCTTTCTGGGTACAAATACTTCAGTTTAATGTTTATTCGTCATTACGAGAACATAATATAATCACTTGCCGGCCTCAACAGCTGGTACTAAATATCAATAAAAATTGATTAATGATTTCGTATAAATTTGTGCAAAAGTTTACTCAGTCTTGAAATGCAATTTTGAACGTAGATTGACTTTTACTCACTCTTACGATTGCGTAAATTTTGCGTCACGGATTATCTCTCTCACAAGCCAAATAACTCCGAAATAATATAATTTTTTTTTTTTTTAGATTTTCACTAAGCAATTTATATATATTACTGGCTAGGCTGGACGCGTTAGTCAATAGCCCAAAATTAAAATCGTGTATCCCTGGCATTCTTGACTACCGAAAAACCTCAAGAGTCTTTTGATCGGACGTAAATTGCGAGAATTTCTACCCTTCTCTTCCTAAAAAAGTCACTCGGTATCCAGAGATTAATGCAAATCCATGCATTGGAAAAGCATCTTCATGCACCTGGGTTTTCAGCGTAAAAGATTTAAAGGTGAAATCGAATAAGTCATTAAATCGAAAAATGGAAAAACGTATGCTAACCGAGAGACCAACGTCTTTGACTCGAAATAGTATGATCCTTTGTTTCGTAAGTAGTTAGGATTTTAAAATGCAAATCGTACTTCCAGAGCAAGCTCGGTCGAATTAAGGATCTTATTAACTTTAAGTAAACGGAATATAACTTCAACATTTTCATTTCATTAATCAACGTTTCCTAAATATTTTATTCTTAAAATTTATCCAATTATAGGTTACATCGATGGCAGCCTTGCGATGCTAATCACAGATTCCCGTCACATTTTGCTTTAAATTTTTCTAAACGATCGAAAAAGAAGAACTTGTAAAGGTGTCTTCAATTTTACTACTTTTCACTTACCTCTGCGTTAGTGTGCAGGCAATGGAATGAAAGAGCTAAAAAGCAAAAGTCGCACCAAAAAGGCAACGATGCAAACACCAGCCGGCCGTAAATCAATAAAAAATGTGAATAATTTAACTTTTAATGGCAGTTAAAGTCAACACACCATCACTCGTGTAAATGATTTACAAACATTTTCTTAAAATTTTTTCCTTAATTAAGTAACACTTTAAATACTTTACAAAAATAAAAAAAGACGCTTTAAGTCAAATTATGTTGCAATAATTTTGTTTGGTGTGTCTAGCTGATCGACTACGAAAGGCTTGGTCGATCGATCGCGATTAGCGGGGAACAATTTTGAAGATGGGCACTGAAGCGATACAATTTATGGTTCAATTGAAGTACTTAGAGAAGTTACGATAGTTTCAAGGCGTGAACGCTTTTTTTCTCCCTCGCTTCACTTATCAATATTTATAAGAAATGAAATAAACGCGATATAAGTCCTTAAGAAAGCAAATCGGCTCACAGTATTTTAATATAGACTTTCCGTTAACTCAAAATTATGTCAAAAATGAAGCCAAGCGTTCCGAAAACCATTAATTTGATCACATGGTCTTTAGTCTACATCCATAGCATACTATATTATAATGGATATGCAAAGGCTGCAGCTAGATTTGAAAGCAATGTTTCGTTTGCTTTATATATATCCCGGTGGGATTGGACCCGACTTCAAAGACAAGGAAATCAATTTTTATAAACAAATTATATAAATACTTAGACAAAATGGAATTATAGGCTTTTTTTCGCCGAGTGGCATAATGTTTCTTTTTTTTTTTTTTTAATTATAAGAGCGCTTTTGTAAATGCAAAATGAGCATATCTAAGATTGCTTTGGGAAAAAGTATGGAGAGAATTTTGTTGCAAAAAATGACGAGAGGTCAAGTGTGATAATATCCGTTACGTATTTAAATGAAGATTATTTTGAATGAAAGAAAAATTTAATGAAAAAAGTGTCAATACTTTTCGCCAAATTACTTACTACAAAGTTTACTTTTATTAATAATTATTTACTGGCGTGAAGTCAGCCCACTGTGCGATTGGAAAACATCTTGTGGAAACACTTGGTATTTTATAAATAATTTTAACGAATTTGAACAACTGCAAATTTTTCACGTGTTTTTAAGGACACCGAGACCGACCGCAAAAGCCTAATTTGCCAATATATGCCCGATATGCCCTCCCCATCTGTATGGGACATAAGATTAATTATAAAAAATTTTATCAAAGTGATTTTGGCCCACCAATCCAGCCTACATTCGTTTAGGGATGTGTTTTTACTAAAAATATTTACCGTTACATCTACCTTTACATTGATCTTTATATTTACTTTCTAACATACAGTGTACTATTAGCAAAATAAATGGGGCTGGAGTTTCACTTTGGTAATTATTTAACATCGCGAAAATTTATTCCACTATGAGGTTACGATCTTTGACGACTGGCATCGTTATCCCCTTTTTCCTTTTAACATTTCCGCCAGATATCTCTATTTGATTGTTGATATTAGGCTGACTAGACAAGTGAATGGATATGTTCTGATCGAAAGATCATTACTCGCTCTACATTATTATGGAACTAAGAAAGATATAAACATCGATTACCGATGCCAATGATACGAAAACAAAAGTAAAAATGAAAAATAGAAAAATTTACTAAACGAACGATCGGACATGGCCAAACTAACAATACTCTTCGTGCCGGATGTGTAAGGAGCTGTTTTCGATATTGCATACGAAGTACCCAAATTAATCTAACTTTATTGTATAGTGTAAAAAAAGTAAGTAAAAGTAAGAGGATGAATGTAAATATTCTAAAATGAAGCAAACAAGTTTTCATTACTGTTGTGTTTGGAGAAAGAAAGGCATGTGGAAATTTGCAATGGTTATCGGACAACCGAAGTTGTGTAGACATTTTGAGACCGTTTATTATTGTTTAATGACAAGTTAAATTTCTAGTCAATTAGTTTAAGGTTTGGTAAAATTTAATAATAAAAGAAAACGGAAAGTTATCCTTTGTAATGGACATAAATAATTCAATTATTAAATATTTGAATCCTTTGCCCTTCAAAATAACAAATGAATGAAATATTGCACAAATTTAAATGATAGCAGAGTTGAGGCGAGTGCATGTGCATTTGCATGTGCATGTGCATGTGCATGTGCATGTGTATGTACTTATGCTTATGCAATAGGTAAGTTGATGGACACGATATGCATGAGTTGTCTCATTTTTCTTTGCCCCCTTATCGTTTGATAAAGAAAATATGCAAATAATCCTTTCAATTGGTGTATTGTCAATGACAATAACAACTGACTGTCAGAAATTGTAATATAATGAAATAATTATAATTGTTTGTCAACATACGTTTAACTCTTGCGGTTTGCATATTATTGCGCCACATACATGCCACTCGTTCGTCGGCTCATTCTTTCTCTTTCGCTCTTATTACACCATACAACTTTGCCACTGTCAATGATTGCACAAATGTAAAGTTTAGCATGAATTGCATGTTGCACAAATATATGTGTATATGTACCGTTGCTTAGCGCGCGCGCATATATATGGGTTTGTTTGTTTATGTGCATACAGATAGGCTTGCATAAATATATAGCACAAAGAGACCCTTTTCCTTTTCAAATGTGTGGCAGTTTACGTATGCACACGCCAATATAATTTTACGTACGTTCAGACGTTTAGCATATTAGTTACGTTATAGCATTCATTACCCAATTCCCCATATACGTAATACAAAAATACATATGTGAAAATTCGATAAACATAACTCCGCTTTTAACCGCTTAACTTCCTTTATATATATTCCGATATAATTCGTAAAAGATAGAGTAGAAGCTCTCTTTTACCCGTATCTGCCACTGAAGATCCCATTACAGGATTTAAAAGTATTTAACAGATGTAATATTCTTTCAATGTGTTTAGTATTAGGAGAATAATAATTAAGATTCAATGGAATGATCCGAGAAGGATTAAATTCAAATTTCGAAAGGATTTGCATTTTCTGGCAAGCGTTCACTGCCCTATTTTGTGCGTTTATAAAGTGCTTGCCTGTCGTATTTATGATTCCTTTTTAACTTCTTGGGGTTGATATTCATTTATTTATATATATTTTTTGTTTTTAAAGGAAAAACAGTTTTGCACAATTGCACAAATTAATACTAAATTTTTTATAAACATTTTTCGATTTTTTTTTCAATCATCTGTTGTCGATTTTTAATAAAACGTTTAAAACTACGTTTTTTATTTTTGTTGTTTGGTTAAAACAAAAAATGTAATTGAATGGTATTAGCGTCTTTAATATAATAAAATGTTTTAAGAGAAGACATTAAGCGTTCAATTCATTTATTTATTTTTTGTTTTTTCTTTTTATTAGACGAAATGCAAAGGCAAGAACAGTTCGCAAGAAATATAGTAAAACAAATCGCACCTGTTTTCATCCGCGTGCAATGGCTTCTACTTTAAGGTAGGTTTGTTTTTCTAGCTTTACTCTAAAACGTTGTCGCCCACTTGGTGGATAATACATGAAAGAAATAAAATGAAGTATGGTTTCTTTATGAAGTGACATATGTTTATATAGTACAGTAGATCTTCCTTTAATACGCCGACTATTTCCGCTCTACATGAATCCGTGTACTACGACTCGCTTAGATTACACAAATTCATGATTACCGTTCACAGTCTAAAGTGATTAACTTACTTCTTACATTTAAAAGAACATTCTTTAATAACCAGAACCTAAGACACTGCAAGACAACAACAATACGAGGGATAAAGTGAGAGAGAGAGAGAGAGAGGTAGAGAAATGTATAAAAATGCATTGTATATTTGCCATCTTTCTATCAGCCCATTACGGCATGCTATAAGAAACCCCAGTCGCAGTTTTCTTGCCTAGTTATGCGAATCCGTCTTGTATGTGAGTTTACTATAGGCTCGATTGACTTCAGTATGGCATCCAACTTCTTCAGCGAGTTTCTCTTTAGACCTTCAATTCAATTCATATATCTTTTCTGGACGACATATACAATGTTTCTACGATCAGATTGTTCGAGTGTGTAGTGATAAGCTCTTGCTCAAAGATCCGCAGAATTATTGAAAACATTAGCAATGGATCTAAATAGCAGTTTTTGCCCTTGGTACGACTCTTTAAGATCCTTAGAATAGCTTTGAAATGAGGGTTTCTCGATTTTCTCGCTCGTAACCTAACCTAAAGAGACTACCTATGCGCGCTGCAATTTACATACCGATGGTTTCGAGACACAAACTGTTCGTCAGCAACTTCACCGATACGAGACACGAAATTTTATTTAAATGTAAATTCTTTGCTTAACTGTGACGGAGAATAGTGAGTGCACTTAGTAGGATTGTCTTTGAAAACATCAGCTTTTCACACACATACAGCGAGGATAGCTTTTGTTCAGGTTCTTAAACTCATATTTGCTGGATATTGCCCACAGATGCGTAAGTTGGTCAACAGAGCCTTCGAAATGAATACATTATTATGGCGAAATATACGGCTACATGCAGTTGGGAATAAATATAACGAATCCAAAATTCAAATTTTTCAAAAAATTTTTGCGATTCAGATGAAACGAGAGAGATGGCTAATCCGACTATAATGTTGTGGCTGAGCCTTTTATGCGCATCGATCGCAACCATCTTAAGAGAAACTGGAAAAGAAAAAAAATAGACAAATTGGGATACTTTGTAATATTGGGTGGGCGAGGACGTCGTTTTCGTTTTTTTTTCTGTTGACTGTTTCAGGTTAATCGATAGAGTGTAAATGGAAATTTTTATGATTCTATATGTTTTGACTAATGAGTAACGAGAATAAGATCCAATTTCATTCGTTTCGAAATTAGAGGCCGCCTCGTTTTGCATTGGGCTGTAAGCGGGACCTTTGAACGAGTTTGATCATTTTCAATACCAATTTACGTGCAAGGGCCAAGAGACTTTTTGTTAAATCTAAGATGGACAACTCAATTTGTGTTGGGAAGACAATTTTCATTAAATGCGGATGGACAGACGATGCAGAATTTGATATTAAATAAGAGGACGCATATTTCAGAAAATTCAGACAAATCCTTCTTCTGAATGTTGAAGATGTTGCGGCAAAATGAATGTTTACATACGCCAGCTATACTTTATCGTAACCGTCAACCCCCTCTAACATTTCGATATTCTGGTTCGGGGGTCGCTGTTGTAAGTCAAACTGTATAATGAATATGTTAGCGTTTCGCTGACTGTTTCCTCTATTAATACGAGGGTAATAATTAATTTAATGTAGCTTTGGCTTCCGTTGGGTGGTTGTAAGAGCATTTTTTTTTTTTGTTGTCTTTAACTGTATTCTTAATTCGAGTTTGTGTTAATTAAATTAAAGCGTGGTTATGTATATCTATTGTCTCCATTTCATTCAAAATAATAAAGCAACAATGATAGCTTCTGACAATACTGGGCATAGAAGCGCGTTCAACGCGACAACAGCAATTAACTTCTTGCGTAAAAGATTTCTATGAAATTGAAACTAATTAGTTGAAGAATTGTTGTCATCTGCTAAACAGTTCTTTTCTTTATACAGTGGAGCGCAGTGAATCGCAGTAGCGAAGACACGCGAAGAATAGTGCGAGATAAATAGGTTGTTTTTTGTGTTTTTGGCTTTTTCATTTTTCACTAAGCAGTGAAAGCATTCGCCAGGTAATCTAATGTTTAGATAAGAAAAAATTAAAACAAATTTTTTTTTCTAATTATGCTTGGATTTCGCCGGAATGCGAGAATGCACTTATACAAATAATCTGCCTCGATTCCTATATACAATTTTCATTGTCACTAATACTGTATTCCACTGTATATGCAGCACAAATAAGTAAAATGTAAAAAGAACGAAATGAAGAGAAAATTCCCGAAATATCGCAAAATTTGCACAAATGACTGGAATTCAATGAATATGATCGACAAATTATTACAATTTGCTCAACAGAGAGCAGGAAGTACACTAGAAGTCTTGCAAAGCAAAACAATTGCATGTTTTCCATTTCGGTCTCAATTAAAGGGAAATATTTCATCAACTGAATTATATTCTATTTGTGAAACAATTTATAGTAATCAGCATAGTATCGGTAATGAGATGAAAAATGGTGTACTTGACATACCGTCTATGTGCATACACGTACGTGAAATGTTGGTGTTCCCAATACCAATGACATGATTTACAGGGTATGAGATGTTTAGTTAAGGGTCGATTTAAGCGTAATTCCTCTCTTATTCGTAGATAACTAGGACCTATAAAGTGATATATATCACTAATAAAAATTGAATCGTTTTACATGCTTCAGTCAAAGGCCCTAAAAACTGTTCTGAATCGCTCTGTAAAAGATAAAATTTTCTCTTACATTAAAAATATCTATTGCAGATATACATATACATTGGTTTACTTTACAGTGGTAGGTGAAGTATTTTTTATAATGAACATGATATTTTATGTAACTTAATATCTTCGTGAAAATTTGGGTATGACATTGAACTGAATTTGAGTTAGTTATCTCCAAAAAAAAAAAAAAAAAAACAAAAAAAAATAAGGAAATTATTTTTCGGTTGCGATGCATACAAAATAATTTAGAATATCAACAAAAAACAATGCAAAACCAGAAACCCTACAATTGTTTTATTTATTTATTTATCTTTTTTTTTTAACTTTATTTTCAATTGAACTGGTAATTTGAGTCCAACTGAAAAATAAAAGAGTAAAAGCTTATATAAGAATAAACAATGTATGTATTTATGTTTGTACGCATGTATATATGTATTGATAATCACATATACATATAGGCATGCATGTAAAGCCCTTGTGGGTCGTGAATGCATACATGCGTTCCAAACGAACTGTAGTGGTGAAGCGATGTACATAGCGTGAAAAGATGAGAGTGTATTAACTGGAACATGCAGCTAATAACGCATGCAGAATACGAAGTGAAGATTGCGCAACAGACTCGCAAGCTTACAACCCCACACAATTTCGTGTGTGTATATTATATTTTATGCTATCATACAACAGATACCAATTTGAAATTTCTATAGGATGTTTTCGTCGCTGTTTCAGCTTGGACGCATACTACTTGTGATTATACAAAAAAAAAAAAAAAAAAAAAAATCTACAATTTTGAAATCTAATTTCATATATCGCCCTAAGGCGAATACATACATGTCTTTCGATAAGCACGCCCGTCATAAGTTAGTTAAGCTTGTTTGGACAAGCCTATCGGTCATCAGTCAGAGTAGTGCTTAACTTTTATATGAGTAGTTTTGTATGTTTTTGCGACTTGTAAGAGTGAGCGATCGTCGCATCATCAGCTGATAAATTCTTTCGTTACTTTTGCTTTGTGTGGCCTTCAAAGTAAAATACTGTTTTTTTTTTTTTTTTTAAATATGTATTTCAAGTATTTATGCTTTTCTCCGTTTTTTTTGTCTCACACTTTAATGATTAAAAAATATTTTTCACTGTCTGTTTTTTGTTTTCTATTTTCTCAACCTAATCATTTTAAGATAACAACTTTTTTCTACATAATTTAATTATAGCTTTGTATAAGTATTTCTAATTTATACGCGATAATCGAGAAAAAAAAAACAACTTTTTTCTTTTTAATTTTCGGTTGTAGAATAGTTGTTGTGCTTAGTAGTTTAGATGGTTCTATAATTTTTCAAAATTTTCAAAACTTGACATTTTCTAATTATATAACATTTATCATCAATTATAACAGACACGCAAGCTGGTTTTCGGTGTATGCTTGTTTTTTCTTGTTTTCTTTTTTTCTTTTTTTCGTTTTCCTTCTATTTTACGTTCACCTTTCCTGGGTATGTCAAGTTTGTTATTTCGATTGCGATTCCCAAATAACCGCTTGGCAAATGATTACGGAAAACGTATATAATATGGAAACCTTTTACTTTTCCGAAGAAAAAGAAAAACTTATTTCCGTCAATTTCAGTGTCTTCGAATACTTGTTAGTTATATGGGGCTATACAATATATATATAAGTGATTGGGGATCGGAATTGCACGGGATGTAAATATCATCAACAATTATTGATCAATTGATCTGCAAAGTTTGTAAGCGGAACTACCAAAATTTTTCGAGTTAGTTGTACAATCCCAGATTGCCTGCACACATCAAACATTTTTGTTTGGGACTGCTGTCAAGTGCAATGTCAATCGTTATATGACGTAATATAACCAGTTTACGATCGAAGAGACCCATGCCTTTGACTTTCTAATTTCTTGTCTTGTTTCCAAGCTGAGGGTTATTTTATAATTATTATATAATATATAGGAGGTAGAGAGAGAGAGAGGAAGAGAGAGAGAGAGACGAGAAAACAACTGTTTTTTTTGATTTTTATTTCAATTTAGTTTACATAAATAAATTCGCTTTCCTTTTCCAACCCGTTCAGTACAATAACTCTTGAATTGGAATTCATAACAGTTTTCAATGAAAGCGAGTGTACATTAATATAATGCCAATATCCAGAAATACATATCGATCCCTAGAGAACGCTTGAAACTTATCTGATTGTCATTGTTTGATATTCAGTTGGTATTGATATATTGGTCTTTGAACTGAACTGAACGGAATTGGTCTTTGAAATTGAAATATGAAGGCTAAGAATTGTCGAAGCCTTGGCGCACAAATCAACCAAAATAATAAACTTCAATATTCTATTATATAACGTAAGATAAACGTGGGCGATTTTGCCATTTATGTTCAGATACTATGGGAAAACATATAGAATGTAAATAGAGGCATTTATCGTTGCATCTGTTGTGGACTGTGAGTGATGGGAAAAGAATGCAATCTTTTTGATTTCGAGAGTAAAAAAGTTCTCAGTTTAAATTGTGCTTTGAACGTGTCCTTTAACTAGTTTGGCTCATACTCAGTGCCAAGCTGCGTGCACGAACTTCAATATATATTGATCAAGAATATAAATATTGTAGTGGGCTTTTGAAGTCTCGTTCTGGGCGATGCCCGCGCGTTGGTAAAATGAACATGGCCCTTAACTTCGATGATGGTTATAAGAGTGGGTATTAAAAACACCAAACTATTATCGATTATGGTATAAACAACGACCTTGCAAGCTAACACGCAGATTGTCACTTTTCAACTAAGATTCGTTCCACTTTCTTTCATCATTTTTGCTTTCTTCATTTCCTATTTTATATTAATTTTATTAATCCATTTTGACAAAGATTCGAGAGTACCAAAAAAAAATCCGATAAGCAATAGGATCTTAAATTAATTTAACATTTCTCGATCCATGCATTTATGCGTCCGTCTCTATGTTAGTTTGTATCGAATCGTTTCGTCTTTGTTTTATTAAAACATCTTAACTGGGCTGCAGGGACTGCAATCGGAAAGCAGCAGAATTTCTTATATACATTTCCATATCGGTTGTATGAACAAACTTTGAAATTATTCTTTCGAGAAAGGAGCGCAAGAAATACTGCTCTTATTGATAATAATCAGAATTCATCGATTAGACGGCATTCTGAAGAGTTCTTAGTCGATCGCTTGGAAAGGATCGCAAAGGATTGGCAAAGTAATATTTAGTGACGGGAAGATCACGTTTACTTGTTGAAAACAAGACTTGATGGTGTTGAATTAATGGCGTTCTTAACGAAACGAACGAATATGTCGGGTATCCAAAATTCAGTCCAAGGTTACTACAACCTTTTAACGGTTTGGTTTTTTCGTTTGTCAATTATGATTATTTCAATTTGTGGTGATGTGAATTTCTATAATTCTCGTTCTATCCAGTGGCAGAAATTTATTGTGGTGCAACCGTAGAACAGGAAAAGAAAAGGTAAATAGAAACGTGCCCAAATAGCTAAAAGATTATTGAGAGAGAGAGGGAGAGAAAAGTACTCATCAAATGTCATTTTTATGACATTTTCGTGTCAAATGACATGTTTTTTTTTTTTCTTCTTTTTGTTATACTATTCCATGTTCTTGCTTTTCTTTTTATGTCATCGTGTGTGCGTGTGTGTGTGTGTGTGTGTGTGTGTGTGTGTGTGTGTGTATGTGTGTGTATGTGTGTGCACCTATCACCTATCTCTACACTAGAGACAAGCAAATGACAAGGGTCGCTTTCTAAATAAATTCGTAAGAAGTACAACTTACCGTTCGTGGAAATGTCAATTTGAAAACACAACATTCATAGATCTGCAAGTGGGGAGAAAAAGATAAGAAAATGAGTTCATTAGTTTGGCTTGATAGAAATCAACGTTTAAGACTAAAACTGCAAACTGCTGTATGTAAAGCGTAAAAGGTAAATTTCCCTCTATATCCTCTATTTGAATGTATGTGTGGCTTTTTGCCTTTGCTTCAAAATCAAATGTGTTAATGCACGATTACGCGCCAGAAACTATAGGCGAATGGCATTTTGCAGAGCCATGACATGATGCGAAACAAAGCAATTAATAGGCAAGCATTGCAGCAGACAATACTTCATCTTTTTAATTAGCTTAGTACGCTATTCTGAACTTGTTTATTTATTCATTTTTTTTTTTTGGTTTCTCTCTTCAACTTTTGTATGCCCAAAGAAATTAAGCCAAGCAAAGCATTTTCAAAAAAAAAAAAAAAAAAAAAAAATAACGATCAATTAAACATGCGTTCCATGCATTCGGATGGCGACTTTTGCAAGCCCGCCAGTTTCGAAATACATATATCTATATATATGAAAATTGCAAAGTTTTTTTTAAGTATTAGTTGCTCGATCCAGAACTTTTCATATTAAATGGTTGTAATCGAAAGTCGCGGCAAATATCTCCGTAACATTTGAAATTGATTATTAATCATTGATAGCAATTTTTTAACATCAACTGCGAGTTTGAGATTTTGCAATTTTTTCTCAAATGTTGAAAGCTTAAGCGTATGATAAGTTCCCTCGCATCTATTCGCATATTTGATCTGCGGATTTTGGTTAAGGTTGTTTGTGCTCAGCTCGAATATTTACTAACTCAATGAATAGCACACGTGCAATTCACAGGGAATAGACTTCAATAGAGTAGAATAGAAAGGAATTTGATTCGTTTACTTCAAAAATACTTGTCTCTCGATTATTGTTATTTTCACTTAACATTATTTGTTTTTGATTCATTTCTTGCATAATGCAATAGATTTTTTTATATAATATAATGTAATAAATATAAAAAAATGGTGGTTGTCTCTTTCATTACTGTTTAATTGAAATATGACCTGCGACGTGGGTACATAGGTTTTCCACCGATGGCTTGATCGCCTTTGAATGTGCTTGAGGAAAGCTTCGTTAAATTGCAGGCATCAACTGTTATCTATCTTCTACACATTTTAAAGCTCGGAAACGGGACAGACATAGACAAACGTAGTTAAACCAACTATTTCCGAGAAAGTTACAACACCTCTATATCGTTTTATCTCCTGGCGATTGAATGGCAATACAACACATATATATATCCCTTTTATGGCGGATCTTCGATGCCCATCACAATAGCCACAATAAATAAGCCACAATTATGGCGGTTACCATTACCATTGTGCTTGTATGCGTGCTTATGTATGTATGCATGTATGCTCTCTGTTTTTTGTGCTATGTAAATTGATGAAGGAGATCTTTAAGGGTACCATTAGTCGCTGCCAGTGCTTCCGCAGCGTGCAAGTTTGCATGGCGCTTAGCTACTAAACCGTACATGGACTTCATCTGCCATCCTTTAGGTGCAATTTACCGTGGGCTGTTTGCTATAAATTCGCTGGTTTTGGTGGAACGTTTTTGAGTTCCTCCCCTACTTACCACCCGCTGCCTTTCCAAGCGTCGCAGTTCATGGACGACATTGGTTACACGGCCAAATCTCGGTACTGCCAATCGTATTATGAAGTATACCGTAAATGCCTGGCGGCCAAACGATTCGGAATCTTCACGCAACTAATCAACATTACAAACTTCTGGATGCTTATTTTAATCGTAAGAAACTGTGTGATAAAACTGTGCTACATCCACCGAGCCGAACGCTGTCCAGCTCTTTCTCCCTTCAAATCCAGACTAGATGATAGCCGACCAAATACAGACAGTATATATAATAGTTGTCAAAATGTTATTTTTTTTTTTGCTTTAATGACTTTCCGTATAAATTTTTATTATTTTGTTAATAAAAAATTACTTCCTTCCGTGCATGTATCGCTTTATTTAGCACATTGTCTTTAATTATGTGAAAATTGTGTTGCGTTAGCAGTTGTTTTCACAATTTTCACAAAATTATTATTTAATTTGTTTATAACTATGCCAGGAACTACGGAAGGAGATGAATTTTAATGTATTAAGGAATTGTTTAAATGATCACAAATGAAAACATTATTGATTTCTTCATCGGTCCCCTATAACTTAATGTGAGTCATTTGCAAATGAGAACAGAAGCAACTTGTTGCCGGGTTTCCCCTAAACTATTTAAAAGTCTTTCAAAGAGTGCAAAAAAAAAAAAGAAAACACCGAGAAACTGAAGACAGAAAACAACTACGATTTCCACGAATCTTAAGTACGCTTCACTTAATGTTAGCATGCACAAATATAGGCTTCTTCTTCTTTACTATTTTCTTTTTCAAATTGTGTTGTTCTAGGGGAGTCTGCAAGTAAAATAGTTTATATATATATTTTTTTTTTAATAAATTTGAGCAAATTCACTAAAATTGTGTGTTTTAAATCAAAACTTGCTTTTCTCAATTTCTATAACGATCGGAAGTACATCAACGCCAGAGACAGACGAATGAATACGATTCGTTTTGAGATTTCTTTCTTAAATGAAATTTTGACATACACAGTTTGCCCAATCGCCAACGGAATAACAAATTTAGCATACTTTCAAGCGTTTCATTGCTTGGTGACTTTGAAAACAAGAAAATGAAAACAGTCATCATTTGCATTGTCGGAATGAAATTGGCAAACACTGCAATTGATACTTTTTGTTATTGCCAGCAACCCCTCGCAAAATACAATACACAATACGTAGTTATATATATATGTATATATATAGATGTATTTATATATATACATATATATATTTGCATTGCATTTGATTATTTGCGATCCCTTCTCTTCTTACCTGCTATTTGCAACACATTCAACAAAACAAATGACATCATCATTATTTTCTCATCATGCTGACAATACACCACAATGATGACGATGGTTAATGATTGCTAGACCGATATTTTTGATTGTTTATTTAAAAATATATATATGTATATATATATATATATATATGTTTGTGTGGATATGTATATGCTTGCGCGTAAGTACCTATCGCTTTGTAAGCATTTGTGTATGTATGAATGTATGTATGTATGTATGCGTGCGTGCGTGTGCGTGTATGTGTGTATGTGTGTGTGTGTGTGTGCGTGCGTGTGTGTCTGTGTATTTGGGCGATTGTAGAAACGACGTTTTCATCGATTATAACAATAATGATGATGATTGTCGATATCTATAAAAATGGTGAAAGGAAAGGAACCACAAATGATTAGCCATAAAATTTCACTTATTAACTTTTAGCACACATTTCGTGCACGTTATTGCGCATATTTTATAAAAGTGTATGTATGCGCGCGCGTGCGTGTCTGTGTGTGTATGTTTATTTCTCTCTTTAATATTTTCAAAAATTGAAAACTTTCTATAAACAATAAGTCGCCGCAATGCTGAGCAGTTGTTGAGCAGGGGAGCGATTTCAGAAAATTTAGGGTAAAGCAAACAATAAAAATTTTTCAATCAATTGATGGCGTTACCAATTGAATGGGAGTTTCGTTTTTAGTTTTTAAGAGCATACAATA
This sequence comes from Glossina morsitans morsitans, assembly GCA_001077435.1. Classification (NCBI taxonomy): domain Eukaryota; kingdom Metazoa; phylum Arthropoda; class Insecta; order Diptera; family Glossinidae; genus Glossina; species Glossina morsitans. The sequence continues at coordinate 21,367 of CCAG010019760.1, read as the reverse complement.
TAGTCTCAATAATCGTAAAGTCTTTTATTATTAATAGGTTTTTAAAATGCGATTTTAATTATACCCATATACGCTATCGTCGAAAGGAGAATGAATTTATTTATTAACTGTGTCTCAAATAAACTTTGCTTAACCATATATGTAAAGTATTGATTTATCCATGGTTATGAACGTGATACAAGTCAGGGACTGAACAACAAATCTTACTCTCATTTTTGGTTATTCGCAGCACATTAGAACTTCTAAGCTTTCATATATATAGTTAGGGATATAATACGGAGGCCAATAAGCCCCACTAAGTAAGAAAAAATACATGTATTTTTTTTTTTCGCTACATTTGATTTTATTCATCCATACAGTCTCTTTCGACAGTTCAACGCTTCCCTAATATTTCGATTCCCTCTCCCATTCCAACACTCGTGGTATTGGTCAAGAGTAGCCGGGCGCATAAGAAACGCGACTAACATGTCAGACCTTGCCAATCGGTAACGGAATAAAATTTGCCGATTGGATACACAAACTCACTAGTTTGCCGCCAATCCTTATATCATTCCTTTTCCTCACTTCTTCTTCTTTTTGGCCGTCCCGGCGTAAATAATAGTACGGGTTTTGGTAAGAAGATCAACTTTGTCATATTTGGGGGCCTCTTGCATGTAGGGGCTGCAATGTGAAATGCGCTAGGACTTGGAAATAAAATATAACTTTCGGTAATTTATTACCAAAATAAATGAAGAAATGTATAAGGGGAAGTGGTAGTGAGGTGCTCAAATATTTGCTTCGCCCGACCATAATGTTATGTACTTGTATTTGTAAGCAAAAATATTTTCGCAAGAAGCTACTCGTTCGACGTTTTTTTACCGTGGGTCACTTTTTTGGAAATTGAAAATGAATACGGATCTTGAGTATGCATCGAGTAACGATTTGAATTTCAATTCATGCAATTTTGACATTGTCCTCAACAAATCGTTTCAAGATGTAGCTAAACGCTATACCTGCTTAGAAAGCAGCTTTCTTACGTTCATATAATCATGCCAGTAGTGGTTGCATAACCTCTTCATACCTTTAGAATGTATGCTGCTTAGAATGTAACTCCGCATTTAATTTATCGAAAATGATTTTCAAAATTTTTAGCATAACCGCCTGTTTTGGTTATTTCCTGCGTTAAGAGTTAATGGGATTTTTTTTTCATCGAAACGCAAGACTTACTCTACGCACGGAGTTTGTATTAACCCACCACTGCAACTCGTATACAAATTTTAGAGACCGCCGCTTGAGAATACTGTGGCTCTGGAAAAAGATAATTTTGATTTTCTGCTAGAGACGATATCTCTATGTCCGATCTATGCCTTAAATGTATGTTCAATTTTTTGAATCTCAAGAGCACAATTCTTTTAAATATTTATCGCTATTGTTTGAGTTAAACGCTTTTTCTGTCATAACGAGGCTACAGAGAAAAACTAATAATTTATTAATAACTAATGTAAGGTTGTAATATTCCAATGCCTATAGTAAGTGAACGTGTTCATATCCACATAGACCTTAAGATCTAAGTGTGGATGGTTTGCTACAAGTTTGCAAAACATTTATACATTTTATGAATATTTAATACTAAAGGAGTCAGACCCACAGCTGACCAAAATCTTTCTGCCTTAGTTCTGGCTTTTCTTATTGTTTCTCATAAGCTTACAATCTACCACAAAACTAAAAATGTTATGATCCTTTGCTCGCAGCGAATAACGATCTGATTTAGTATCCTTTCTCGGTCTATCTTTCGCTCTTCGAGGATCGCAATCATCGCGTAAATGAAGTTTCGCCCGGAATATGGGAAATGAGTATGTCAATGTGCAGAATTGGCTCTCTCTTAGATAATGCCGAGGGAAGGATATGTTTTGCATGCTGCCAGAACAATAGGTGAAGTAATGGCTGACGAAGAACAATGACATGTGTAAAGTACTAAACTTTTAATCTTAATTTCAACCAATGAATTTCTACTTTTAACTTTGATCGTATTAAGCCTAAAAGGTGACTGGAACGAACCAAAGGTTTATCTGGCGCTAAAAAATATTTGAGAACCATTTGTGCAATAATCCTTTAATGACAATACGACTTATCCTCCTCAGAGAGGTTGTATCAAATGTGTTGTGCTCCGGGCATCGCTGTATAAGGTACTTTAATATTTAACTTCAGTATATATTAGATTCAGCATATATTTGTTAATTTGGATCCTTATGGTTATGAGATATATTAGGCCAACAGTGTTGCCGTTCATTTACGTTAATAAATGATTGACTACTAGTTGAACAGAGGGTATTGAAGAATCTTAGTTGAGAGTGAAAGCTTCTCTTTTTTCTTCTTCACGTTTGTGTTCCAAATATGAGAAACTGTTAAGAATTAAAAATTCGGCTTAAACCGTACGTAAATTCTTGTTTCTGTTTTGCTTTTTATTTAGTATTTAAAAAAAAAGTTTTTTTTCGTATAAATAAACTAAAACCTAAGTGTTTATGTGTCAGACATTAATAATACCAGTGTGAATAATTGCTACATAGACTGTGGTTGCAATTTCCTCGATGAAGCATTAATCAGTGCACGAAATATGCGACTTTTGCAATAAATAAAGATTAAATGCTATGACAGAAGATGCACATGTAACTAGCTGGTTAGCTATACAAACTATACGCACGCACATACGAATGTAGGGAGTCTGAGAACAAGTGAACCAAACGGAGAACATACAACAAATAAAGCAAGTACTTACGCTCTTAGAAAGCGGATTTCGGGTACCCGTCATCTTAAGTTTACGAATAACGTTTCCTAAAGTGATAGCTTTCACTAGTTGTGAAGGTGAACGGATACAAAGATCAGCGAAATGAACGCCTTGAAAAAACGTATATGAACAAAGGCCTCTTTGGATCTCAATATTTTTGCACTATAGGAAATATAATTGATTTTCCTAGAGAAGCCTATGTAATTTTAACTGATGCAAATTCCCGTTTAATGGGTGTATGTCCCTCTGTTCAAATCACGACTATGATGTCATAATTCTGTCTATAGATTTTTTTCTTATCATGCCCCTCAAGATAATTACGAAAATAAAGAGGACTAAATACAAACGATTCTTATTTTGTGCAATACAAACAAATCGTATGAAGATTGTCTTGGAAATATATATACGATATGCACGATATGCACGATACTATAGAAAGACAACACGATATATATGATGAGTACATCAACCATCTAAATGGATTTCTGCTTCATTTTGCCAGAATCGCCTCAGTAGAATATAGTGTCTGTTTAAGTTATAGATAAATAGATGGGCAATACTTTAATTGCATATGCGGCTTTTGGCCGCTATGAACGTGGTAAATAAATATATACTTGGCTTTATTTAAGAAGCCCAACCGGCTTTAGACTACTTAAGCATTTTCGAGGTGAATTTGTGAAGGTTCGTAAGATTGCAACAAATTCAGCATACCTCAATCTGTTGGCGGTGTGTATATCAACATCATACAAAAACGTCTTGACAAGTTGTGCAGAGAGAATGCCTGTATATATACAGGCATATATATGTATATATATATACAAATATATACGTTTGATGTTCGTTTATGCATGTGCGTGTGCACATGTGTGATATTGAAATGAAAATATTTGCAAATCCGCGTAAGTGTATGAAATAAATTTCCTGATCTCTCTCAATAAATGCCATACGTAATGTATAACAAAATCGTTGAGATTAACAATACAAACGAATTGAAAATTTCATAAGAAAAGAATTTAAAAGTTTTGACAGCAAAAAAAACAATTAAAAAACAGGTGCAGGTGTATCGTATTGTAAAAGCTAAAAAAAGAGAGAAAGAAAAAAAGATTTTCTTTTTCCTTCACTTATAAAAAGGTCAACACAATAAATAACTTTTTTAAAGCCTTTATACTTGAAACATATATAGTTTCAAGTCTTTTTCTCGTTAAAAATTCTCTAAATAAAAAATGCTTCTGGGAATTTATTAAGTCATGTTCTATAATTACATATAAGACATATGACTGAATATCATTTAATAAAGGCATGCTTGTTGGTTGGTCGCATAAATCAACATATTTACATGCACTTATATATATATATATATATATATATATTTACATTTTATATATATGAGTCTATCAAATACATTATATCTGGGGTGCATCAGTATCTTCAATATCATCTTGAGCCATCAATTAAAATGTCAGTTTAATATGTTTTAAAATACACTTCTAATAAAAGATATATATGTGTACACATATATATATATATATATAGATAAACATACGTTAAAACGATTACACACTGGCAACTTAATACTTATAGAACTATACATTTTTCTCCAAAGGAATATGAATTTTAATGCAACAGTGCATTAACATTTTCTCTTGTCTTTCGTGTTCGGTTACAAACGTCATATAATTATAAATTTGATTGTTTCTTATCATATACCATCATAATGCCATCGAATCGTAGGGAATGCGCCAGAAATAAAAGGCTCTGCTGAGCAGTGTTCTTGAACGTTAAGCGAGCTTTTGATAGAGTTTGGCATCCAGGAGTTCCCCTTTACATTGAAAAAGTATCTTCGCGCTTCTTTCTGTTTGGTTCTTTGTTATTATTCCTAAAACTGATCCCTTATTGGGTAAATAACGAAGTATTAAACATCTGTGAATGCAATGCGGGTTTTCCAGAGGGTAGTGGTCGGATATGCCACGGCCTGAAAATGTCACAGTCGCCACATTTGCCGATAATACCGTAATAATTACACGCAACAAACGCAACAACGAGGCTTCAAATTTTGTTCATATGAATCGTAACAACGCCTGCACAAGGCACATGCTACATAAGGAAATAGAATATAGGCCTGAATGATGATAAAACTACGCACATCGCATAATTCTAAACGCCGATTAAATTCCTGAATTTGGATAGAAAAGTAAGTGGGAAAAATGACATGAAGCAATAGAAGCGCATTTGGATTGAAAACAAAAGGTATGCAGTGGTTTGTTTATCAAAAATCCTTGAGAATAAATTGCTGTTACGCAAATTAATACTGGGATCGATCTGGACATAGAAAGAAGGAATTGTCGATTTCAGTTCTTGTCATCTTGAACGAATTAGTCATTATGCTAACTTACTTACCCGACGACAGTGAAAAGACAAATACACTGCTCTGTAAGTATATATATATATATATATATATATGCATATTGTAATGTCATTGTAAATGTAAAAATACTAACGAGTAAAGTGAGTTTAGAATAAGTTGGTATATAAGTTGGAATAAGTCGGTATGTAAAAGTGTACGTATAAGTGTACATAAAGAAACAGGATAAAAGTTTATGTTCGCCAATTTGCTTGTTATTCGAAGATAGATTGCAAGCGAAACAATATGTGTGCACACTGTTTTTTAGCACATGAAACGTTTCGTTATTCTGAAGTATTCCCTTTAAAAGCTAGAAGTTTGAGTTTTCTTTCGACAAAGTATTGGAGTGCAAGTATCGCAATGCCTTTAATGAATAAAAGAAACGGGTCTCCTTACATAGATCTTCTTTGGCTCAGGGCTTCAAAAAGTTATACTCAAACAAGTAAAAGCGCTGTAGGGGGATACGTTGCACGCCGCTTCCCTTAATTCGCTTAAGGCAGTTTTCGTATAATGACTTTTCAAAATATTGTGTCATATGGAAAATGGTCGAAAAAGCGCTCCGATTTGAATCATTTTTAATAGCGTACGCCCTTGTGCTAAAACATGTCGTTGTATCCAATTACATCAAAATACCTTAAAAACTACAACCTTTAGATTCACAAAAATGAAACAAAAGGAACAGATGGACGGTAAAGCTTAGATCGATTCAGAGAAAGTTTCAAAATCGTTCTGTCTAATCAAAGATGGGTCTATCTCAAATTCTTCTGGGTCTTGCTTATGTCTGCATAAGCTTAATATATCCTTGTACCACTTTAAACAATAAAAATTAAAATTGTAGTAAAAATTGTACAAATATCTGAATTTCTGAAAAGTCCAGTTATTCATCATGTTTGAAAAAAAAAAAAAAAAAAAAAAAATAAGTAAGAAAATTATATTCGATTATTATCGAATATTTTATGCCCATCACCGTTATTCTAAAAAACATAAAAAAATTAAGGAGGCTAATAGAGCTTTCATGCTCTATAAAATGGAGTGGGCGCACCTGATTTTTTCTACTACGCGTTATAGGCGTATCTTTGCAAAAATATAGGTAATTTTCAACTTCTTTGGAACTTTGTAGGCGATATATTCATTTTCGCTTATGGAAGAATGCTCACCATAAATACTACACAGTTGCGTAGACAGACAGACGGACGGACGAGCAAACGGAAATATTTGTCCGAACGAAGAACGATCGGACATGCATTCCAAATTTGAAAGTGGAACACTTTATGGGGTTTCTCAAGATTGTCTCTGCGACTTATAAAGGTCTTGAAAAAAATTAACTTTTGATACACTATAATAACGAGTAGGCGTGGTAAATTTTTTTCATTTTTGTACAGATGTTACAGCGTCACCTATACAGTATGCCTTCGAGTTTAAATAAATTTATCGACTGTGGTTTATGAGCAATGACGATGTGGGCGTGTTTTTCAACCGATTTGGCCTATTTTCTATGCCAACCTGCGTGCAAGAATATCCGATATTACTGCCAAATTTAAAGTCGATAGCGTCGCTTCGGTGACCAGAGGAATGTTTAAAACAGAAATTACACAGGCGGACATACTTGTGGGGCCTCTGATGCTTTTGCCGAAATGAATATACCACTCATTCTTCGTGATGGGTGTAAAATAAGAAAAAATGTCGTTGCTAAGGGCGGCATAGTAAATGTATCTAGTTTCTGAAGGAATGCGGGACATGCGACGTCCAACACAATAGAAAAGTTTCAAGTTAGAGGTCTTGACATGTCAAGAGTCTCGTACCAGTACAATCGTCGTTATGTCTCATCTTCCATATATAAAGATGGATACATAAATCTGTGTATAAAAAAAAAGTTGACATAAATTTACACAGTGATACAGAGTCCAACGTCTGTCGTACTCCTTATCTATTACCTGCACGATATTAGCGGTACTTAGAAGCATGAGAGGGGCTTTTTTGGCAAAACTTGTTGACTTATGATGGTAGAAATCCAGCGAACATTACTTTATCCAAAGTACATTGTATTCCTGATCGTTGAAATTTCTCATCTTACTACTTGAATATGAATTCCATGCCTGATATGCTTGGTTTAGCGAGCAATATGAAGTCACTTGAAGCCAGTGGTATTTCTAGGTAATAAAATTTGACAAGTGAAGTGAAGGTTGTAGGGTGATACAGTTCACTGGCCCTAAAGCGCGACTGTGCTCATATTAAAAGATCGACTTATAATGCCTGTGCACAACTTGCAACGCCTGCACTGTTCATGCGCGCAGGCACAACATCTAGCTAACCCCTTAAAATGGAACTGCTATGGATATTTAGCGTCGATATTAATCGGCTTCGCTTAATCGGCATACTGTTTGTGTACAGATCGCAGCAGAGCGTTTCGAATTAAGCACTTTTTGGCCCATTTCTTATTGCATAGAACTCGTCCAACGGGTGTAACAACTGTGTTGTATATATTTCAACGCACGTACTAAAGATGACGCTTTATTTTTAGCTATGTAAGATTATGAACTGGCGCGACTTAATGCTAGTACCGCCCTCTGTAGGAAACCTTTTAAAAATACACTTTTACCGCAGGTATAGTAACGTTAGCTGATATGGAATAATCACTAGCGACTTGATTTCAAATCCACTTTATCCACTTTATAAGACTTTGTTAGCTTATTGTTAAACACATTTGCATAACATTATGGATGTTTTCTAAAGCTATTCTTTAAAAGCAAGAAAATAAAAAAAAACATAATTAATTTAACTTTTGAAAAATTTGACAAGTTACACATAAGAACTGATTTAAAAACAATCAGATACCAAATAACGCCCCTTTTATGTACAAACTTTACTTATTGTTGGTAGAAGCAGAAGTATTAAAAAAAAGTTTTAACAACACTACAACGAGTGATGCTGGTTAGGTCGTACCTTGTGATGCCCAACGCTTATAAATGATTGTATTTTTTTGAGAATTGTCAGACGGCCTTTGAAACAAACAGTACAGATTTATTAAGGAAGGCGTAACAAATTCCACTTAAACTTTCCACCGATAACATATTTATTGGCATAAGTTTATAGGTAATGATGGACAAAAATTTTGATTTATACCAGTGATACCAATGAATGCAAATTGCTATCGATTCAATGTTGGATAATCCAATTGATAAAATTCGTAGAAGACGTGGCACTTTGGAATAATGCAGGGAATTGGACCTAATATTTAAGGCTCCAACTAAAGAACGTACGAATATGTGGGCAGGAAGGTAATAGCTTACGAAAAATATCCGATGAATTTGGGAATAGACGTAATAAACAGCAGATTATTAAACGTAAGTTACTCCTTTATCTAATTGCCGCCGACAAATCCGAAGTAATGCCCGAAAAACTTAAAAAGTACTATAAGCAGATTATGTAAATGATTGTATTAGTTTAAGAACAGCTATCTGAAATTGAAGCAATTCAACGTGTTTACTGACTATAAGTTGTACACACTTTCATTTATCCGATAATGAGTATAAACTCAAACGAAGTCGTCTGAAAGAGTCGACTTGAGGATAGGGTAGGGTAGGGATATCTCCAGCGATATGATATTATAATAAGGATTACCTTATCAAAGTACCCTTCAAAGTCTTTTAACTACTTATTGTACGTGTGCTGATGTACTGATCGCGGACATATTCAAATTGGAAAAATAAAAAACACATTCACATACAAAATGAAATGAAATAATAACGAGAGAAGTTTCAACTTTGCTTCCAAATATTTGCGATTTTGTTAGATACTCTATGGCGCCTACGAATAGAGAGATGTACCATTGATCATTCATTAGACATAACCTAGAGTATACCGAACGATTACTTCTTGTAATTGCGAATGAAATGACAAATTTATTATACTCTATGGCCCCTTGGTGGTGGGAATAAACATAAACAGAATCAGAAACAGAGACAGTCAACTAAGTAACTGTTAGATGCTCTTTTTCATTATTTTTTTAATTTCGAAAACCAAAAATATATACGTGCAGGCAATCAATTATCATTTAAACATATGTTTATTTAGTAAATTTACAGCAGAAAATGTATTTATTAAATTTATTAAGCGTAAACACGTGTCCTACACACACACACACACACACACACACACACACACACAACACACACAAACACACTATCCCGACTATAACCAAAGTCGATGAAACTAAGCGTAGAGCAAACGGAAAAAAAAAAAACTGACTCAGCTCACAAGAGAAACATAAAGAAACAAATTAACTAATATAAGAGTTTTGCAGTTGGTTAAATTTTAACTGACTGTCTGCCATCCATTCTGTGTTCTGTCTGTCTGCTGGTGTTGAGAAAACACGACGTTTCTACATATCCAGCTGATGTTTTGGTCATTATTTTTGGGTGAGGTCATCGTAATGATGACGATGATCATGATTAAAAAGAATATCATCGTCATTATTATTATTATTATTAAAAAAAAAAGAAAAGAAAACATTGAAGATTAAACATGAACTTAAGAAATAAAAGATAACAAACAAAAACTTATTAAATAGTAATAAGACACGAGTGTTGTTAGTTTTTAAAATACTCTATTATTATATTGGATACAAACGATTTTAAGGTAAAGGTGAAGAACAAAAAAAAAAAAAACAACATTGGAAAAGTAATTTTCTTTTTGCTTAACTAATTCTATTTCTATAGAATTGATTACAATTTTTAATAGAGTTTGTATGGAATGCTTGCAAGACCGATACTGTGTGTGTAGGGTGTGTATATAATATATAAAGAATTAAAAATAGAAATATTTTTAATAAGTACATCAACAGCAAAAGCAATAGCTATAGCTATAATAATAACAACAATATGTAGATACATTAAATTATATCGCTGATTATTAATTACCATAGCAATTAACCGCACAACAATATAATAGATATATACATACATAAATATAAAAATATACAAATATAAATATATGCATATAGACATGTATATATATATAAGTATATATACATCCATTACATTGCCAGCAACAGACAATGACATATGAGCTAACATTCCCACACATGTGATCTCGGTACTATTTCTATTCATACATACATACGTTTATATATACACACATATATACGTACGTGTCATGCATATTGGCAGTGAGAGAAAATTCTTACGTTTCTTCTTCACTTTCAATAAATAACTTCTTTAGCTTTATAACGAACGGGCTACGAAACATCCACGATTCTTATCGACAGGTGTATAAACGACATACGTCAAGCCAATGTTTTCTAGAGTGAACCGCTTCACAACTTCATATAGAAACTGTTTAGTTATGCTTCTAAATCTTCTGTTCCTAAATCGCTGTGTTTTCTATCAAATCTACTTAAGTTTAATGCTTAAAGTTAGCTATTTTCCAGTCCGTTCTTAGTTCTTAATCCTTAAGCAAAATATAGTTCTTTCCTGGATTTCATTTAAAACATACGCAACGCGTTTCAAGCACGTTTGCCTTTATTTTGGTATCTTTAGTTTTTACTTCAAACTATACAAGATAAGGCAAGCAAGTAAAGACCTATTAAAAATTCAACAATACAAATATATTTCTGCATAAAAAAAAAAAACAAAACTGTAAAGAAAACTGTGAAGAAATGTCTTCGAATAGTATTTCATACATAGTGTTCACACATAATAAAGACGGTTTTATTGCGGCCACATATGAAATATCGACATAGCTCTCCCGTCTTTAATTGTGTTTGCGATTCTGTTGTGGAAATATATACGTACGTACCCCTCAATAGCAATTAGGAATTGTTCCAAATTTTTTATCAAAATAATCCCTCTTATCGTGCACCTTCTCCGATAGACACACCTTAGTCTCAATGGTTCCGTGAATAGGCGAAATTGTCGTCGACGCATGCACATTTCGTGTGGTTTTTGGGCTGAAGGCATCATTGGGTTTCATTTTTTTGAAAATGATGATCTAACTAATATCCAGCCTCAATAAGGTGGGGGCTACGTGCTGTATAGTACATGAAACGATCGATTGATTTCATTCTCGATTTGGTGACACAATAAGTTTCGAAAAATTCCGATATTGAATGTCGTGCGAAGAGCTGTGATTGAACACTTTTAGCTTGTTTCTTATGCGGGCGGTACAGGCCGTGACCAGATTCAGTTCATGCGTTAAAAACGCACACCAAACAAGAAATTGATGAAATTAGCAAAGTACCCGAAATTTAGATTCGTCAGATTGGCTTCTCTTAGAGAGGTCGCATTTGAAACTTGATTGGATTGAATTGAATACGTGTTACTTACAAAACGGGAAAATTAAATTCTCGTTTGCTCTTAACATATATTTATAGAATTGGTGATTCATTCTCTATAGACAATCAATTATTTGAAGGGAATGCTTTTCGAATTTTTCTCAAAGTTTTCACTATTGAATCGTTCGATTTTTCGCGTAGATGTCCAAGGGTGTTAGTTGTTCGCAGGAGTAGTGCAAAGTAAGCAGCAGAACGACGTTCCTCAGAATTATTGCATACATATAGAAAAGAGAAACAAATGTATATACATAAAACCGGTAGAATTTTGCTTCGCATCCAATACTTTGGGATTCGTATTTAATGTGTGCTACATTTCTGTTTTAAATCTATATCAACTTGCTGGCTCTGTTCTGGTTTTTATTTATTTCTTACAATCTCCAACCCTTCCTATCTCTCTCACACATATAGAGACGCACACATGCAGGCCGTTTCTTTTACTCTTCCTTTATCGGTATATATATATTATGAGTTGATTGACACTTTACACTAACAAAACACCCTTTTAATTGCATTTTATTAATATCGAGTCTTTTTTAACTTAACAGCTCTCTTTCTCTCTCTCTCTCTCGATCTCGATTATATAAAATCTACATATTAATAATTTTTATGCAACGTCTACATTATGCATATGGATGGATGAATGAATGGACGTGTGTTCGTATCTATGCATTTGTGTGCTCTTTGTTTAAATGTAAGTTTTTTTTATTCAAATGTAAGGAATGAATGCCTTTTAGCATATCGCATAGGGTGTTGGGATTGTTGCGCAAAACAGCAGCAATAACAATAACAAATTACCATATATTACATCATCGATTTTCTTGTTGGCTTTTTTTTTTTTTTTTTGCTTCTTTAATATTTCTTCTTCTTCCTCCATATTCTATATAGTTACAGATTGTCTATATAGACATAAGTATATGCTCGTGCAGTTTAGACAAAGTGTACAGTACAGTGTAGTGTGCGCTTTAATTAAAGTAAATGTAGTTTTTTTTCTAATTTTTTTTTTTTTTTTTTGTTTACTTGCTTGTATTAATATTCTTGTTTGCAGCGTCTATTGAAATTCACTGAAAACAGAAACCATTATTAGGTCATTCTAAAAATAAACAAAAGAAAAAAAAAAAAAAAAAGAAAAAAAGATGATATTTAATGCCATTAAGATAAGAAATGCATTTTGAATTTTTAAAGGTCATTTTTATTACGAACAAATAGCTGCACCCGGAGGCTTTTAAGGCAACTTGTCTAGGGATGAATAATTAAAAATAATTAATATATTCACTTAGAGTAAAACCACAAAACTGTTATAAGAATCAAGGATGCAATCAAGTTAAGCGCTAATGCCATCGTTCGTATTATGAAATCGATAATGATATAGTAAACGAAATAATTTGATTGCTACTTGTAGGATATGCTAGGATATTGGATGAACATAAATGTCTTATTGCTTATGGGGACTGGCGAGGATTTTGTATTCTGTAAATCTGTAAATGCGCAGCACACACACATTTTATCCAAAACAAATCTTTGTAAATGCCAATTTTGTTTGTCCATTCCATTCCACTGCGGTGCGCCTACGTAGTGGCAACTGAGTCTCTGAGTGGATTCCCCACCCTTGCTTCTTTCTTGCTTCTTTTATTTTGTTTTATTCTTCTTTCTCAAACCTAACCAGTCTCACATTCCCACCCTTAGGCCACCAGTCCGAGAGGTATAGATCTAACTGGTATGTAGCCATATGCTGCCCAAAGTCTGACCTTAGACTTTTAAAACAATTAAGGTACCACGGGGGTCAGGTTGCCCAGAGGATCCCCTCTGCGAGGAATTGCTGGCTGCAGTTTTTGCTGCAGCAGCACCCTCGTAGTTGTGGTTGCTCCCAAAATCGCGGGAACGTTAAATATTTGAGGTGTTAGATAGGTCTCGCCCCCGTCAGAGGGAAGGGCATACCATACACATGTCCGTGATCTGGAACTGCTTGGGAGCCTTCCTGCTCCCAGCGGGGCGTGAGTGACGCATTCTCACTCCGTGTGCCATCGGGCACCGTAGGGTTAAGCCTCCACGGCAGGTACCTACGTTAACCCCCTGTCACATCTGTCCATTCCATCCATTGGTTAATATCTGTTGAACTGTTGATATTGTTGAACTCCACAAAGATGAAAAATTTCGAAGTTACATTTTCAACGAGTTCCGAGCGTCCGAGGGTCCGCGGTAGAAGTGAGGGTGAAACACAGTTTAGGGTTTTTATTATTGTTTCACCGCGACTTATTAATTAAGGGCTCAAAACGTGGATATATTTGAAGTAACATATGCTACTAAATCAATTCACTCGTGTTCGCTATTCGCCTCTGTCTGCATCATCTAAAAAAGCCGCAATTGAAATACCCATACATATATTTCGTTGAAATATACAGATTTCTTATTTCTTATATTATATTATAGATGACTGTCTGGGTAGCCGAGTTGGTAAAAACCGCGACTACCAAGTCGGTGTTCGCGGGATCAAATCCCAAGTGCGGTAAACTTTTCTTTGGTCCGCAGTCGGTAAAGCCATAACACTTGAGAATTGCGCACATACCAACTAGGCTACGGCCACCACCTTCCTTTTTTCTTTCTCTTTCCTCACTTCTTTCTAAGCGTCGCCGCGTTACACGAATAAGGGCACACCATCCCTTCAGTGAGTGGGCATATTAAAAAGAAAAAATAAATTAAAACTTTATTTACCGTGATCTTCAGTTTCGCGTACGTAGAGTACACTAACATATACAGTTAAGTATGCTTCGTGTTTACTTGCAAAGGCTTTGATAGCTGAAGAGGAGTTCCCTTCTTTCCCAAGCAGGCAAAAAATGCCCAATGCTTTCTCCAAAAAGCTGATGGGACTCAGGGGTATGTTATGCGAATGCTTACTATATATCCACAAGCAAATACTTGGATCGATTTAGAATTTGATAGCGGTTAAGACTAGATAGGCTCTGAAGCGACCGCCTGAATACTGCAAAGTTTTGACAAATCCTCGGTGCTGAGTGCAATATGTAGTTACTTGTCGAGGAAGCTTTTATCAACGCTAAGTTTTCTTATTTCATTTTCATGATTTAAAAAAAGAAACAACTCGTTAGATAGAAGCAAATCGATTTCAGTTCTCAGTAGTTCTATAATTCCTAAGGTGGCGTTTCATTACGAACAGCCTATAGTCCGTATTTGGTGGTGGCTGCAGAAATTTAAATCAACTAAAAAAGAAATGTTTTGGTTTTTAATTTAAAAAAAAACAAAGAAACAAACAAAAAAAATCTGCATGAAGTGGAATCATTTTTCAATTCACTGACCAGGTGTTATATTAATTTCTTATTTATTTATTTATTTATTCTTTTTTGTTTTTGAACGACCTTATAAAAATCCTTTTGAAAATCGTCATTAGTGAATGAACATTAAGTAAGCATACGACAGCCAAATTTGGACAATGCATTAGGGAGGGAGAGCTAAATAAATTGGTTTTGTTCTTGAATAAAAAGCAAAGAAGCCATTCTAATTATATGTAAACCTTTTTTGACCCTAATACTTTATAGGATTCTTTTTTTAAATGACCCATCTAGCGATAAAGGTCAGCTGCAAGCAATTTTTTATTTCATTTTAGTTTCGGCTTTTAATTTCGTCTTCTTTCTCTAATCCATTAAAATGTAAATTAAATGTTTTTAAAAAGGGATGAATTTGATAAACAAGGGTTGTCTATATGCCATAGTTAACATAACAAAAGGAGAAATTAGGATGAGTAACTTGAGAAAAAAAGAATAACGACATTAATTGATAATAACGCCGCCAACCGTTAAAGGCCAAGACATCAATATAACTCAGTACATCTTATGTAGCATCTAGATTTTAATCTTATTCAAGTTCCATTCCATTCCAAATGAAGAGCATAAATACGTTACTAATATAATGGGTTGGCGCAAAAGTTCTATCGTATTTTAAATAAAAACAAATAGCTATTATTCCATACGGCCATAAAAATGCCGTATTTGTCATAATCTAAGCGACTCGTACAACGCTGGATTTATATAACACGGAACGAGTTCACCAGGTCATAGGCCGATCTGTTGTATATGAGAAAACAATTTTTTTATTTCTAATAGTATAGCAAAATAGTATTTTGGTATCCTAAAGCAAGTGTGCAATGATTGAATGAAACGGAACAATTTTTTGAAATCCCTCTTAATGGAAAGTTCTTACTAAAAATAATCTCTGATACGGCCTCAAGTGCTAGTAACGCTAGAAAACGAGTAGAAAATAATGTTATGATATGTAAATGTACGGTTTGGACTACACAGATGTATTTTTCAGAAGCCTTCACTTCCTTGGCTACGGACTCCCAACCATTTAAAGGCTCTCACGAGTCTCAGATAAGTATTTACATGGTGGTATGCACACGGTCCAAATCCATCCATGCCATCTGCGAAGAATGAGTTTGAGCCATTTTTTAATAGACCAACAGCGAGTGATGAACATTGTAGGCGAAAAAGGTTATAGTCAAGAGTGGACAGAACTACACAAGCAATTGCTCATATTGCCGCAGCTAATGCGAGCATAGCACCCATTGATTGGACACACACCTATTAGGCTGCGGCCACTACTTTCCTCACTTCTTTCAAAGCATCACCGCGTTACACGAATAGCGGACATCGCTTGAGCGATTAGTCATATTAAAAGAAAAAAGAAATAATTTCTAGAATTTAAATAAAAGCAAACGTTCAAAATTCTTCAATAAAATTTCAATGTTACAATAAAAGTTGTTTCAATGAAATCTAAAATTTTCGCATGATTGTCCCCTCAATAGAAGCGAAGCGAAATAAAAACAATTGTGACTCATTTGTATTACTATTGGCAGTGGAAAAAGTCCGTTCGTTTATACTGGGCGGCTTCTTGAAGTGTTCCAGTTCGAGAAAGGCACCGTCTTCCCTACCGTAAGATGACGTAAAAACCAACACCATAAAAGTTATATGTAACTTGAGCATAATATATCATGGCACTCAATAAATCTCCGGTTTAACTAAGATAAACAAATTCGCGAAATTCGGTTTTTCCTTCAAGAATGACGCGTCTCAGCTTTTTCGCTGCTATTTTTGTGGAACGATTTGTTTTGGATACTTACTTTTTCATTCGAGCCAAATTTCTTTCCCTGGAGCATTTTTTGAATGTTTGAAAAAGGCCAGTAGTCATCGGTGTCCAGATCTGGAGAGTACGGTGGGTGAGGAAACAATTCGAAACAACGTAGTGGAGCCTTTTCTCGGTAAAACGGGACTATTTTCTTTTGCTTGTAGAGACATCCTGATTTCTACACTCAATCGATTCAATAATGCCATCTAATATTCGCTATTGATCTTTTGTCCCTTTCTAAGACAGTCGATGAAGAAAATATGGACGCCATAAACTCACAAACTCACAAACGACTTTGGAGTCTTTGATCGCTTTGGACAACTTTCACGCGCTGCTATCAATCCAGGTGACGATCTTTTTGATTCAGGCCTGTCTGTATATATTTGATGTTGGAATTCATGTAAAATTTCAAAGCCACCAATTAAAGTTAAAGGTGCGCGTGGTTTAATCTCAAACATGTTCGATCAATATATACACAATGATAGAATGTGTAGCCTTCATTATAACGACCTTCGCAGAAGCTGTCACGATGCCGGTGTTGCCGGTGACACAGGCTTGTGAAACACTTTTTTCACATTACTATCAGTAAAATAATGCATATCTGAGTAAAATATAATGCTCATCATTTTCTACGATCTGGGTTAACGAGATCTCCCGTCATTCCTTAAATGATTTGTTATTTCATTGAATTTTTTCCACCCTATGTTGCGTAGGGAACCCAATACAATAATAAGTAGATAAACAATTAAAGGATGAAGGCCCATAACAAATCTCTTATATAGATGGGGTGAAGATCTATTTAGTCGTTATACTATAACTTTTGGTCTTTTCTTGAACAAATTTTTTAAGTCATAAACATTCGAACGAGGTTGACGTCGGCTTTCATGTGGACTTCGATATACATATATTTGAGTATTTTACGGGAATTTCATAAATCTACTACGTCCGCAATGGTCTGCGTATAATAGAAATTTTAAAAATCATCACAAGATTTATTATAAACAAAGGCTTGGCGCAGAATTCATTCTAAGAGACCAGCCAGCATTTTTTGAATTGTTACAAAAATTTAACGATAACTCAGTTAATAAGAGTTTCCCGAGGCGAACATTGCTTTCTTTTACTTTGTTGTGTTTTCCTTTTTCCTATAATTTAATGGCTTTTGATTTGAACCTTTTGTTTCTGCATAGCATTCAAGTTTGGTTTATAGCGACTCTGGTTACGATCATGTTTACTTCGCTCAGAACATGGATAAATAAGTATCTCCGGGTATTCTTTGTCCATATGCAATCAATTTAATAACCACATACACACACAAATAACAAAAAATAACGCTTAACGCAGGCAGCATAATTCTCACAAATAGCATTAATAGCGATAATAATAATAATAATAATAAAAATAATAATAAGATTTCCTTTCCCTTGAAAAAAAAAGAAAAGAAAAGAAAAACGAACAAGAAAAAGTATGAAGCAATATGAAAAACCTTTCACTCGCACAAACTGCATAAAATAACGTAACAAGCCGAAATGCTATCATATGCCGCATACATATGTATGTAAGTGTATTTGTAATTTGGTAATATTATGCATAACACAATCACATCTTAACAAATCGTTAAGAAATTATTTAAATTTCCATGGAAATGTTGTTCTCGTTGCTTAATGCTGTTGTTGCTTTTGTTCAATCGTTTGTTTTATGTATTGAAAATGCCGGAACTTAAATGACGCCAAATGATGACTAGGCGCGTAACAAATCGTGATGCGTTTAACAAATGGGAATATTATAAACTTATATATATATATATATACATGCACGCACAAGCACATATTGTGCGTTTACATTGTGCTTATGCTCATTGACTTGAGACTTTCCTCCTTTCGAATTCGAATTCAGCTGTTATTGAACGCAATCACAAATGCATACATAAATGCAAACACAGACACACGGACACACATATGCACTTGAACATAATGTAAATACCTTCACAACCCCTTCTCTTGAATAATTTAACGTGTAAAACGTATATAAAGCCTCCGCCACCGGCACCGTTGCTACTCCTTGACTTTACTAACTTAAATATTCAATGTAGGTTCACTAGAGTAAGGAGATGCTCTCTATAGGTAGCATACGCTTTAAAAATCTGTCTGCATGTATGTAAGCAATTGTAATCAAATACGTTCCGGGTAAAATAAAATCTTTTTTTTTTTTTTTTTTTTTTTTCACTTTACATACACATACTGACTGGGTGCGTCTTTGCATTGTGAAAACAATTTTTTAAACAACAGCCATAAAACAAATGAATCAAATGAATTGTTTGTGTATATTCTTGTACTTCAAGGCTTTTTAAATGCGTGAGAATATTGCTTTCCTAGTTAGAGAGTATTAAGCAGTGGTATGGTATTACTTAAATTCATACAAATGGAAAAAAAAAAATTTTATTTTAATTTTTTTATTGATTTTCTATTGACGTTGTCATTATTATTATTGTTGTTATTGCTACTAACAATTAATCTTGTAAAGTAATCACAGTACGGTAGATGATTTCGTAAGTAAAATATCGGGAAGGTTTCTTCGTATTGTTAGCGGAAAGCAATAAGGAATAATAGGGAAAACATGCATAAAGCACAAGACAGTTTAAGTCATAAGCGTGGAAAAATGCTATTGATTGATGGAATTGTGAATAGAAAGAAACGGCCCATATGATCGTGCAAGGATTCTATTTAGATAAGCGGGTACATAGTAAAGAAGAAAGCAGATCTCAGCGCTCATTATTCAGACAGATTTGCATTCTTATCATTAGACCGGTACTATTGAACTACTTTGTTTGCTTGCGACTGACCTTCAATTATTTCTTATTACGATCAACTGTAGTCGGACTAACCGTGTTAAATTCCCAATTCGGTAGACGGGCGCTTTAATCGAAACTGACAGCTTAGGTGACAGTTCAAATGCAGTTCAAAGGCATAACTTTTGCCGACGGGGAATACACCTTACAGCCGGTAGCCACATTCCATTCCTTTTTCCCCACTTTTTTCTCCATTACCATCGCAACGTCTTTACGCGGGTAGAAGACATTCCCCGAATGGTTGGTTGTAAAAAATATTAAAAAAATGCACGCTATTTTATAGCACAAACTCCACGTTTTATCATTTTAACAAACCGCTTAGAAACTATAGACACAATTTTCTTTATGATAACGTAATTGGGCGAAGGATCAAGGCGTTTTTTCATCAATATTCAAACACAACTTTTATTCATCTTAAAAGAACTCGACAACATCAGGTAAAAGCTCTATGCCGCCACTGTAGGATTTCTAAAATTGCCCGATGAAAAAGTCGGTGAAGTCAGCATTAAGAAATCAAAAGAGGTCCACAGGGACCGAAAGAGATGGCAGTCGGATGGGCCAATGTCCGGACTATATGAATGCATTAAAACTTTCCAGATGAGTTCTTTAAATTCACACTAAATCACTGAACATGTGGTCGGTGGGGTAGACGGCGTATTTCCTGTTAACCAAATCTGAATGTTTGAACTCAACTGCTCACTTGTATCGCATTAAGATTGTTGAGAGTTGCGAATTGAACGATTTCTCTGGCGAAAAGTTGAAGCAGCTCATCATCCTCGTTACCCCAAGTGGCGTCAAACGCGATGCTGTCACAGTTTTTAAACCTTCCTACGTATTGAACCATAATTTTTTGCCCCGATTTCGTTCTATTTCAACAACGATATGCAGAGGGGAAATTGTTTTTCAGTTGTCAGTTTTCACATGGGCTTGGAAAGCGCCGTAACGCCTGTTCGAGGTGAAACTTTGATTAATTTTCAAAATGAAATTATTTTTGTTTGAATTAATAAATGTGACAATGATTTTGAATGATACCTGTCGCCAAAGAATGGGCGTATAGTCACTTTGCCAAAACGTTTGCACGGCCTAGAAACACGCTTTAGAGTCTTTGTTCTGTATATGTAATAATGATCAGCGTCAAATTCTGAATCGACTTAAGCTTGTCGGTTTGGCTGTGTAATGGCTGCGGTAAGCATTCTTCTGGTTGCAAGAATGAAACTGTCGGCATCAATCTTGACAGAAGCGTTGGACTTGCGTACTTGTCCGCGGATCGGTCTTTAAATGGGTCGAAACATACACCCACAATACACTATAGGTATTTGCTCTTTATTTATGGACCAGAAGCGATCATAATTTCTATTCTCCAATATTATAGAGTATGGACGTTAGATTTCTATTAATTTTTTGTTGTTGTAGTCTTTTTTAGAGTAAAGATGGTGGGTGTGTGCGTATAAAAGACATGTTCACAGCTGAATACAATTTTCTTGCTTGTTTATATTATCTGCGAATTGTCAGCTTTTACATGCGCTCCATGTACGCTCCAGTATGGCTTGACAAGATTAGTGCTACCAAAGTTGAGTTACTCTAAATCCAGCTATTGGGTGAATGCGGCCAATTTTTTTTTTTTGAAACCAATGGAAACGGAACGTGTCGCAGCGTCTTCTATTCCATATTGATGACAAACTTTCGTCAAACTCGACGTCAAGTCATGTAGGCATCGAAAGTAGGGTTTTTGAAATGGAAACCAGATTATTGAAACGGTATTTAAAGCTGGGCGAGATGGGTTAGGTTTACTAGAGCATTAGCTCATGAGAGGAAAGTTTGGTTTGAGTCCTTTCAAGATATTTTGAATGATGTTTTGTGCGGGAAACTTATTGGCGGATAACTGTGTCTTAG